>JASWHU010000168.1:0-251098 GCA_030819815.1 Strix occidentalis | reverse complement strand
AACACTTCTCCTTCCCAGGCACAGAGAAGGTGCTAGCAGGGAATTCTCTGCCTGCTTTTCCCCAGTGCTCTGCAAGCTCTGCAGGGCAACATAAAATGTGGGGCTCTGTGCTTTCTTTCCTTCTGAACAAGTGTTAGTGTTTTCTGCACAAACGCGATTCTGCGAAGCAATGTGAACACTTCTCCTTCCCAGGCACAGAGAAGGTGCTAGCAGGGAATTCTCTGCCTGCCTTTCCCCAGTGCTCTGCAAGCTCTCCAGGGCAACATAAAATGTGGGGCTCTGTGCTTTCTTTCCTTCTGAACAAGTGTTAGTGTTTTCTGCACAAACGCGATTCTGCGAAGCAATGTGAACACTTCTCCTTCCCAGGCACAGAGAAGGTGCTAGCAGGGAATTCTCTGCCTGCCTTTCCCCAGTGCTCTGCAAGCTCTCCAGGGCAACATAAAATGTGGGGCTCTGTGATTTCTTTCGTTCTGGACAAGTGTTAGTGTTTTCTGCACAAACGCGATTCTGCGAAGCAATGTGAACACTTCTCCTTCCCAGGCACAGAGAAGGTGCTAGCAGGGAATTCTCTGCCTGCCTTTCCCCAGTGCTCTGCAAGCTCTCCAGGGCAACATAAAATCTGGGGCTCTGTGCTTTCTTTCCTTCTGAACAAGTGTTAGTGTTTTCTGCACAAACGCGATTCTGCGAAGCAATGTGAACACTTCTCCTTCCCAGGCACAGAGAAGGTGCTAGCAGGGAATTCTCTGCCTGCTTTTCCCCAGTGCTCTGCAAGCTCTCCAGGGCAACATAAAATGTGGGGCTCTGTGCTTTCTTTCCTTCTGAACAAGTGTTAGTGTTTTCTGCACAAACGCGATTCTGCGAAGCAATGTGAACACTTTTGCTTCCCAGGCACAGAGAAGGTGCTAGCAGGGAATTCTCTGCCTGCCTTTCCCCAGTGCTCTGCAAGCTCTGCAGGGCAACATAAAATGTGGGGCTCTGTGCTTTCTTTCCTTCTGAACAAGTGTTAGTGTTTTCTGCACAAACGCGATTCTGCGAAGCAATGTGAACACTTCTCCTTCCCAGGCACAGAGAAGGTGCTAGCAGGGAATTCTCTGCCTGCCTTTCCCCAGTGCTCTGCAAGCTCTCCAGGGCAACATAAAATGTGGGGCTCTGTGATTTCTTTCGTTCTGGACAAGTGTTAGTGTTTTCTGCACAAACGCGATTCTGCGAAGCAATGTGAACACTTCTCCTTCCCAGGCACAGAGAAGGTGCTAGCAGGGAATTCTCTGCCTGCCTTTCCCCAGTGCTCTGCAAGCTCTCCAGGGCAACAGAAAATGTGGGGCTCTGTGCTTTCTTTCCTTCTGAACAAGTGTTAGTGTTTTCTGCACAAACGCGATTCTGCGAAGCAATGTGAACACTTCTCCTTCCCAGGCACAGAGAAGGTGCTAGCAGGGAATTCTCTGCCTGCCTTTCCCCAGTGCTCTGCAAGCTCTCCAGGGCAACAGAAAATGTGGGGCTCTGTGCTTTCTTTCCTTCTGAACAAGTGTTAGTGTTTTCTGCACAAACGCGATTCTGCGAAGCAATGTGAACACTTCTCCTTCCCAGGCACAGAGAAGGTGCTAGCAGGGAATTCTCTGCCTGCCTTTCCCCAGTGCTCTGCAAGCTCTCCAGGGCAACATAAAATCTGGGGCTCTGTGCTTTCTTTCCTTCTGAACAAGTGTTAGTGTTTTCTGCACAAACGCGATTCTGCGAAGCAATGTGAACACTTCTCCTTCCCAGGCACAGAGAAGGTGCTAGCAGGGAATTCTCTGCCTGCCTTTCCCCAGTGCTCTGCAAGCTCTCCAGGGCAACATAAAATCTGGGGCTCTGTGCTTTCTTTCCTTCTGAACAAGTGTTAGTGTTTTCTGCACAAACGCGATTCTGCGAAGCAATGTGAACACTTCTCCTTCCCAGGCACAGAGAAGGTGCTAGCAGGGAATTCTCTGCCTGCTTTTCCCCAGTGCTCTGCAAGCTCTCCAGGGCAACATAAAATGTGGGGCTCTGTGCTTTCTTTCCTTCTGAACAAGTGTTAGTGTTTTCTGCACAAACGCGATTCTGAGAAGCATTGTGAACACTTTTGCTTCCCAGGCACAGAGAAGGTGCTAGCAGGGAATTCTCTGCCTGCTTTTCCCCAGTGCTCTGCAAGCTCTCCAGGGCAACATAAAATCTAGGGCTCTGTGCTTTCTTTCCTTCTGAACAAGTGTTAGTGTTTTCTGCACAAACGCGATTCTGCGAAGCAATGTGAACACTTCTCCTTCCCAGGCACAGAGAAGGTGCTAGCAGGGAATTCTCTGCCTGCCTTTCCCCAGTGCTCTGCAAGCTCTCCAGGGCAACAGAAAATGTGGGGCTCTGTGCTTTCTTTCCTTCTGAACAAGTGTTAGTGTTTTCTGCACAAACGCGATTCTGCGAAGCAATGTGAACACTTCTCCTTCCCAGGCACAGAGAAGGTGCTAGCAGGGAATTCTCTGCCTGCCTTTCCCCAGTGCTCTGCAAGCTCTCCAGGGCAACAGAAAATGTGGGGCTCTGTGCTTTCTTTCCTTCTGAACAAGTGTTAGTGTTTTCTGCACAAACGCGATTCTGCGAAGCAATGTGAACACTTCTCCTTCCCAGGCACAGAGAAGGTGCTAGCAGGGAATTCTCTGCCTGCCTTTCCCCAGTGCTCTGCAAGCTCTCCAGGGCAACATAAAATGTGGGGCTCTGTGCTTTCTTTCCTTCTGAACAAGTGTTAGTGTTTTCTGCACAAACGCGATTCTGCGAAGCAATGTGAACACTTCTCCTTCCCAGGCACAGAGAAGGTGCTAGCAGGGAATTCTCTGCCTGCCTTTCCCCAGTGCTCTGCAAGCTCTCCAGGGCAACATAAAATGTGGGGCTCTGTGATTTCTTTCGTTCTGGACAAGTGTTAGTGTTTTCTGCACAAACGCGATTCTGCGAAGCAATGTGAACACTTCTCCTTCCCAGGCACAGAGAAGGTGCTAGCAGGGAATTCTCTGCCTGCTTTTCCCCAGTGCTCTGCAAGCTCTGCAGGGCAACATAAAATGTGGGGCTCTGTGCTTTCTTTCCTTCTGAACAAGTGTTAGTGTTTTCTGCACAAACGCGATTCTGCGAAGCAATGTGAACACTTCTCCTTCCCAGGCACAGAGAAGGTGCTAGCAGGGAATTCTCTGCCTGCCTTTCCCCAGTGCTCTGCAAGCTCTCCAGGGCAACATAAAATGTGGGGCTCTGTGCTTTCTTTCCTTCTGAACAAGTGTTAGTGTTTTCTGCACAAACGCGATTCTGCGAAGCAATGTGAACACTTCTTCTTCCCAGGCACAGAGAAGGTGCTAGCAGGGAATTCTCTGCCTGCCTTTCCCCAGTGCTCTGCAAGCTCTCCAGGGCAACATAAAATGTGGGGCTCTGTGATTTCTTTCGTTCTGGACAAGTGTTAGTGTTTTCTGCACAAACGCGATTCTGCGAAGCAATGTGAACACTTCTCCTTCCCAGGCACAGAGAAGGTGCTAGCAGGGAATTCTCTGCCTGCCTTTCCCCAGTGCTCTGCAAGCTCTCCAGGGCAACATAAAATGTGGGGCTCTGTGCTTTCTTTCCTTCTGAACAAGTGTTAGTGTTTTCTGCACAAACGCGATTCTGCGAAGCAATGTGAACACTTCTCCTTCCCAGGCACAGAGAAGGTGCTAGCAGGGAATTCTCTGCCTGCCTTTCCCCAGTGCTCTGCAAGCTCTCCAGGGCAACAGAAAATGTGGGGCTCTGTGCTTTCTTTCCTTCTGAACAAGTGTTAGTGTTTTCTGCACAAACGCGATTCTGCGAAGCAATGTGAACACTTCTCCTTCCCAGGCACAGAGAAGGTACTAGCAGGGAATTCTCTGCCTGCCTTTCCCCAGTGCTCTGCAAGCTCTCCAGGGCAACATAAAATCTGGGGCTCTGTGCTTTCTTTCCTTCTGAACAAGTGTTAGTGTTTTCTGCACAAACGCGATTCTGCGAAGCAATGTGAACACTTCTCCTTCCCAGGCACAGAGAAGGTGCTAGCAGGGAATTCTCTGCCTGCCTTTCCCCAGTGCTCTGCAAGCTCTCCAGGGCAACATAAAATCTGGGGCTCTGTGCTTTCTTTCCTTCTGAACAAGTGTTAGTGTTTTCTGCACAAACGCGATTCTGCGAAGCAATGTGAACACTTCTCCTTCCCAGGCACAGAGAAGGTGCTAGCAGGGAATTCTCTGCCTGCCTTTCCCCAGTGCTCTGCAAGCTCTCCAGGGCAACATAAAATGTGGGGCTCTGTGCTTTCTTTCCTTCTGAACAAGTGTTAGTGTTTTCTGCACAAACGCGATTCTGCGAAGCAATGTGAACACTTTTGCTTCCCAGGCACAGAGAAGGTGCTAGCAGGGAATTCTCTGCCTGCCTTTCCCCAGTGCTCTCCAAGCTCTCCAGGGCAACATAAAATGTGGGGCTCTGTGCTTTCTTTCCTTCTGAACAAGTGTTAGTGTTTTCTGCACAAACGCGATTCTGCGAAGCAATGTGAACACTTCTCCTTCCCAGGCACAGAGAAGGTGCTAGCAGGGAATTCTCTGCCTGCCTTTCCCCAGTGCTCTGCAAGCTCTGCAGGGCAACAGAAAATGTGGGGCTCTGTGCTTTCTTTCCTTCTGAACAAGTGTTAGTGTTTTCTGCACAAACGCGATTCTGCGAAGCAATGTGAACACTTCTCCTTCCCAGGCACAGAGAAGGTGCTAGCAGGGAATTCTCTGCCTGCTTTTCCCCAGTGCTCTGCAAGCTCTGCAGGGCAACATAAAATGTGGGGCTCTGTGCTTTCTTTCCTTCTGAACAAGTGTTAGTGTTTTCTGCACAAACGCGATTCTGCGAAGCAATGTGAACACTTCTCCTTCCCAGGCACAGAGACGGTGCTAGCAGGGAATTCTCTGCCTGCCTTTCCCCAGTGCTCTCCATGCTCTCCAGGGCAACATAAAATGTGGGGCTCTGTGCTTTCTTTCCTTCTGAACAAGTGTTAGTGTTTTCTGCACAAACGCGATTCTGCGAAGCAATGTGAACACTTCTCCTTCCCAGGCACAGAGAAGGTGCTAGCAGGGAATTCTCTGCCTGCTTTTCCCCAGTGCTCTGCAAGCTCTCCAGGGCAACATAAAATGTGGGGCTCTGTGCTTTCTTTCCTTCTGAACAAGTGTTAGTGTTTTCTGCACAAACGCGATTCTGCGAAGCAATGTGAACACTTTTGCTTCCCAGGCACAGAGAAGGTTCTAGCAGGGAATTCTCTGCCTGCCTTTCCCCAGTGCTCTGCAAGCTCTCCAGGGCAACATAAAATCTGGGGCTCTGTGCTTTCTTTCCTTCTGAACAAGTGTTAGTGTTTTCTGCACAAACGCGATTCTGCGAAGCAATGTGAACACTTCTCCTTCCCAGGCACAGAGAAGGTGCTAGCAGGGAATTCTCTGCCTGCCTTTCCCCAGTGCTCTGCAAGCTCTCCAGGGCAACATAAAATGTGGGGCTCTGTGCTTTCTTTCCTTCTGAACAAGTGTTAGTGTTTTCTGCACAAACGCGATTCTGCGAAGCAATGTGAACACTTCTCCTTCCCAGGCACAGAGACGGTGCTAGCAGGGAATTCTCTGCCTGCCTTTCCCCAGTGCTCTGCAAGCTCTCCAGGGCAACAGAAATTGTGGGGCTCTGTGCTTTCTTTCCTTCTGAACAAGTGTTAGTGTTTTCTGCACAAACGCGATTCTGCGAAGCAATGTGAACACTTCTCCTTCCCAGGCACAGAGAAGGTGCTAGCAGGGAATTCTCTGCCTGCCTTTCCCCAGTGCTCTGCAAGCTCTCCAGGGCAACATAAAATGTGGGGCTCTGTGCTTTCTTTCCTTCTGAACAAGTGTTAGTGTTTTCTGCACAAACGCGATTCTGCGAAGCAATGTGAACACTTTTGCTTCCCAGGCACAGAGAAGGTGCTAGCAGGGAATTCTCTGCCTGCTTTTCCCCAGTGCTCTGCAAGCTCTGCAGGGCAACATAAAACGTGGGGCTCTGTGCTTTCTTTCCTTCTGAACAAGTGTTAGTGTTTTCTGCACAAACGCGATTCTGCGAAGCAATGTGAACACTTCTCCTTCCCAGGCACAGAGAAGGTGCTAGCAGGGAATTCTCTGCCTGCCTTTCCCCAGTGCTCTGCAAGCTCTCCAGGGCAACATAAAATCTGGGGCTCTGTGCTTTCTTTCCTTCTGAACAAGTGTTAGTGTTTTCTGCACAAACGCGATTCTGAGAAGCAATGTGAACACTTCTCCTTCCCAGGCACAGAGAAGGTGCTAGCAGGGAATTCTCTGCCTGCCTTTCCCCAGTGCTCTGCAAGCTCTCCAGGGCAACATAAAATCTGGGGCTCTGTGCTTTCTTTCCTTCTGAACAAGTGTTAGTGTTTTCTGCACAAACGCGATTCTGCGAAGCAATGTGAACACTTCTGCTTCCCAGGCACAGAGAAGGTGCTAGCAGGGAATTCTCTGCCTGCCTTTCCCCAGTGCTCTGCAAGCTCTCCAGGGCAACATAAAATGTGGGGCTCTGTGCTTTCTTTCCTTCTGAACAAGTGTTAGTGTTTTCTGCACAAACGCGATTCTGCGAAGCAATGTGATCACTTCTCCTTCCCAGGCACAGAGAAGGTGCTAGCAGGGAATTCTCTGCCTGCCTTTCCCCAGTGCTCTGCAAGCTCTCCAGGGCAACATAAAATGTGGGGCTCTGTGCTTTCTTTCCTTCTGAACAAGTGTTAGTGTTTTCTGCACAAACGCGATTCTGCGAAGCAATGTGAACACTGCTCCTTCCCAGGCACAGAGACGGTGCTAGCAGGGAATTCTCTGCCTGCTTTTCCCCAGTGCTCTGCAAGCTCTGCAGGGCAACATAAAATGTGGGGCTCTGTGCTTTCTTTCCTTCTGAACAAGTGTTAGTGTTTTCTGCACAAACGCGATTCTGCGAAGCAATGTGAACACTTCTCCTTCCCAGGCACAGAGAAGGTGCTAGCAGGGAATTCTCTGCCTGCCTTTCCCCAGTGCTCTGCAAGCTCTGCAGGGCAACATAAAATGTGGGGCTCTGTGCTTTCTTTCCTTCTGAACAAGTGTTAGTGTTTTCTGCACAAACGCGATTCTGCGAAGCAATGTGAACACTTCTCCTTCCCAGGCACAGAGAAGGTGCTAGCAGGGAATTCTCTGCCTGCCTTTCCCCAGTGCTCTGCAAGCTCTCCAGGGCAACATAAAATGTGGGGCTCTGTGATTTCTTTCGTTCTGGACAAGTGTTAGTGTTTTCTGCACAAACGCGATTCTGCGAAGCAATGTGAACACTTCTCCTTCCCAGGCACAGAGAAGGTGCTAGCAGGGAATTCTCTGCCTGCCTTTCCCCAGTGCTCTGCAAGCTCTCCAGGGCAACATAAAATGTGGGGCTCTGTGCTTTCTTTCCTTCTGAACAAGTGTTAGTGTTTTCTGCACAAACGCGATTCTGCGAAGCAATGTGAACACTTTTGCTTCCCAGGCACAGAGAAGGTGCTAGCAGGGAATTCTCTGCCTGCTTTTCCCCAGTGCTCTGCAAGCTCTGCAGGGCAACATAAAATGTGGGGCTCTGTGCTTTCTTTCCTTCTGAACAAGTGTTAGTGTTTTCTGCACAAACGCGATTCTGCGAAGCAATGTGAACACTTCTGCTTCCCAGGCACAGAGAAGGTGCTAGCAGGGAATTCTCTGCCTGCCTTTCCCCAGTGCTCTGCAAGCTCTCCAGGGCAACATAAAATGTGGGGCTCTGTGCTTTCTTTCCTTCTGAACAAGTGTTAGTGTTTTCTGCACAAACGCGATTCTGCGAAGCAATGTGATCACTTCTCCTTCCCAGGCACAGAGAAGGTGCTAGCAGGGAATTCTCTGCCTGCCTTTCCCCAGTGCTCTGCAAGCTCTCCAGGGCAACATAAAATGTGGGGCTCTGTGCTTTCTTTCCTTCTGAACAAGTGTTAGTGTTTTCTGCACAAACGCGATTCTGCGAAGCAATGTGAACACTGCTCCTTCCCAGGCACAGAGACGGTGCTAGCAGGGAATTCTCTGCCTGCTTTTCCCCAGTGCTCTGCAAGCTCTGCAGGGCAACATAAAATGTGGGGCTCTGTGCTTTCTTTCCTTCTGAACAAGTGTTAGTGTTTTCTGCACAAACGCGATTCTGCGAAGCAATGTGAACACTTTTGCTTCCCAGGCACAGAGAAGGTGCTAGCAGGGAATTCTCTGCCTGCCTTTCCCCAGTGCTCTGCAAGCTCTGCAGGGCAACATAAAATGTGGGGCTCTGTGCTTTCTTTCCTTCTGAACAAGTGTTAGTGTTTTCTGCACAAACGCGATTCTGCGAAGCAATGTGAACACTTCTCCTTCCCAGGCACAGAGAAGGTGCTAGCAGGGAATTCTCTGCCTGCCTTTCCCCAGTGCTCTGCAAGCTCTCCAGGGCAACATAAAATGTGGGGCTCTGTGATTTCTTTCGTTCTGGACAAGTGTTAGTGTTTTCTGCACAAACGCGATTCTGCGAAGCAATGTGAACACTTCTCCTTCCCAGGCACAGAGAAGGTGCTAGCAGGGAATTCTCTGCCTGCCTTTCCCCAGTGCTCTGCAAGCTCTCCAGGGCAACATAAAATGTGGGGCTCTGTGCTTTCTTTCCTTCTGAACAAGTGTTAGTGTTTTCTGCACAAACGCGATTCTGCGAAGCAATGTGAACACTTTTGCTTCCCAGGCACAGAGAAGGTGCTAGCAGGGAATTCTCTGCCTGCTTTTCCCCAGTGCTCTGCAAGCTCTGCAGGGCAACATAAAATGTGGGGCTCTGTGCTTTCTTTCCTTCTGAACAAGTGTTAGTGTTTTCTGCACAAACGCGATTCTGCGAAGCAATGTGAACACTTCTCCTTCCCAGGCACAGAGAAGGTGCTAGCAGGGAATTCTCTGCCTGCCTTTCCCCAGTGCTCTGCAAGCTCTCCAGGGCAACAGAAAATGTGGGGCTCTGTGCTTTCTTTCCTTCTGAGCAAGTGTTAGTGTTTTCTGCACAAAAGCGATTCTGCAAAGCAATGTGAACACTTCTCCTTCCCAGGCACAGAGAAGGTGCTAGCAGGGAATTCTCTGCCTGCCTTTCCCCAGTGCTCTGCAAGCTCTGCAGGGCAACATAAAATGTGGGGCTCTGTGCTTTCTTTCCTTCTGAACAAGTGTTAGTGTTTTCTGCACAAACGCGATTCTGCGAAGCAATGTGAACACTTTTGCTTCCCAGGCACAGAGAAGGTGCTAGCAGGGAATTCTCTGCCTGCCTTTCCCCAGTGCTCTGCAAGCTCTCCAGGGCAACATAAAATGTGGGGCTCTGTGCTTTCTTTCCTTCTGAACAAGTGTTAGTGTTTTCTGCACAAACGCGATTCTGCGAAGCAATGTGAACACTTCTCCTTCCCAGGCACAGAGAAGGTGCTAGCAGGGAATTCTCTGCCTGCCTTTCCCCAGTGCTCTGCAAGCTCTCCAGGGCAACATAAAATGTGGGGCTCTGTGCTTTCTTTCCTTCTGAACAAGTGTTAGTGTTTTCTGCACAAACGCGATTCTGCGAAGCAATGTGAACACTTTTGCTTCCCAGGCACAGAGAAGGTGCTAGCAGGGAATTCTCTGCCTGCCTTTCCCCAGTGCTCTGCAAGCTCTGCAGGGCAACAGAAAATGTGGGGCTCTGTGCTTTCTTTCCTTCTGAACAAGTGTTAGTGTTTTCTGCACAAACGCGATTCTGCGAAGCAATGTGAACACTTCTCCTTCCCAGGCACAGAGAAGGTGCTAGCAGGGAATTCTCTGCCTGCCTTTCCCCAGTGCTCTGCAAGCTCTCCAGGGCAACATAAAATGTGGGGCTCTGTGATTTCTTTCGTTCTGGACAAGTGTTAGTGTTTTCTGCACAAACGCGATTCTGCGAAGCAATGTGAACACTTCTCCTTCCCAGGCACAGAGACGGTGCTAGCAGGGAATTCTCTGCCTGCCTTTCCCCAGTGCTCTCCAAGCTCTCCAGGGCAACATAAAATGTGGGGCTCTGTGCTTTCTTTCCTTCTGAACAAGTGTTAGTGTTTTCTGCACAAACGCGATTCTGCGAAGCAATGTGAACACTTCTCCTTCCCAGGCACAGAGAAGGTGCTAGCAGGGAATTCTCTGCCTGCTTTTCCCCAGTGCTCTGCAAGCTCTCCAGGGCAACATAAAATGTGGGGCTCTGTGCTTTCTTTCCTTCTGAACAAGTGTTAGTGTTTTCTGCACAAACGCGATTCTGCGAAGCAATGTGAACACTTTTGCTTCCCAGGCACAGAGAAGGTGCTAGCAGGGAATTCTCTGCCTGCCTTTCCCCAGTGCTCTGCAAGCTCTCCAGGGCAACATAAAATCTGGGGCTCTGTGCTTTCTTTCCTTCTGAACAAGTGTTAGTGTTTTCTGCACAAACGCGATTCTGCGAAGCAATGTGAACACTTCTGCTTCCCAGGCACAGAGAAGGTGCTAGCAGGGAATTCTCTGCCTGCCTTTCCCCAGTGCTCTGCAAGCTCTCCAGGGCAACAGAAAATGTGGGGCTCTGTGCTTTCTTTCCTTCTGAACAAGTGTTAGTGTTTTCTGCACAAACGCGATTCTGCGAAGCAATGTGAACACTTCTCCTTCCCAGGCACAGAGAAGGTGCTAGCAGGGAATTCTCTGCCTGCCTTTCCCCAGTGCTCTGCAAGCTCTCCAGGGCAACATAAAATCTGGGGCTCTGTGCTTTCTTTCCTTCTGAACAAGTGTTAGTGTTTTCTGCACAAACGCGATTCTGCGAAGCAATGTGAACACTTTTGCTTCCCAGGCACAGAGAAGGTGCTAGCAGGGAATTCTCTGCCTGCTTTTCCCCAGTGCTCTGCAAGCTCTGCAGGGCAACATAAAATGTGGGGCTCTGTGCTTTCTTTCCTTCTGAACAAGTGTTAGTGTTTTCTGCACAAACGCGATTCTGCGAAGCAATGTGAACACTTCTCCTTCCCAGGCACAGAGAAGGTGCTAGCAGGGAATTCTCTGCCTGCCTTTCCCCAGTGCTCTGCAAGCTCTCCAGGGCAACATAAAATGTGGGGCTCTGTGCTTTCTTTCCTTCTGAACAAGTGTTAGTGTTTTCTGCACAAACGCGATTCTGCGAAGCAATGTGAATACTTTTGCTTCCCAGGCACAGAGAAGGTGCTAGCAGGGAATTCTCTGCCTGCCTTTCCCCAGTGCTCTGCAAGCTCTGCAGGGCAACATAAAATGTGGGGCTCTGTGCTTTCTTTCCTTCTGAACAAGTGTTAGTGTTTTCTGCACAAACGCGATTCTGTGAAGCAATGTGAACACTTTTGCTTCCCAGGCACAGAGAAGGTGCTAGCAGGGAATTCTCTGCCTGCCTTTCCCCAGTGCTCTGCAAGCTCTCCAGGGCAACAGAAAATGTGGGGCTCTGTGCTTTCTTTCCTTCTGAACAAGTGTTAGTGTTTTCTGCACAAACGCGATTCTGCGAAGCAATGTGAACACTTTTGCTTCCCAGGCACAGAGAAGGTGCTAGCAGGGAATTCTCTGCCTGCCTTTCCCCAGTGCTCTGCAAGCTCTGCAGGGCAACAGAAAATGTGGGGCTCTGTGCTTTCTTTCCTTCTGAACAAGTGTTAGTGTTTTCTGCACAAACGCGATTCTGCGAAGCAATGTGAACACTTCTCCTTCCCAGGCACAGAGAAGGTGCTAGCAGGGAATTCTCTGCCTGCCTTTCCCCAGTGCTCTGCAAGCTCTCCAGGGCAACATAAAATGTGGGGCTCTGTGCTTTCTTTCCTTCTGAACAAGTGTTAGTGTTTTCTGCACAAACGCGATTCTGCGAAGCAATGTGAACACTTCTCCTTCCCAGGCACAGAGAAGGTGCTAGCAGGGAATTCTCTGCCTGCCTTTCCCCAGTGCTCTGCAAGCTCTCCAGGGCAACATAAAATGTGGGGCTCTGTGATTTCTTTCGTTCTGGACAAGTGTTAGTGTTTTCTGCACAAACGCGATTCTGCGAAGCAATGTGAACACTTCTCCTTCCCAGGCACAGAGACGGTGCTAGCAGGGAATTCTCTGCCTGCCTTTCCCCAGTGCTCTGCAAGCTCTCCAGGGCAACATAAAATGTGGGGCTCTGTGCTTTCTTTCCTTCTGAACAAGTGTTAGTGTTTTCTGCACAAACGCGATTCTGCGAAGCAATGTGAACACTTTTGCTTCCCAGGCACAGAGAAGGTGCTAGCAGGGAATTCTCTGCCTGCCTTTCCCCAGTGCTCTGCAAGCTCTCCAGGGCAACAGAAAATCTGGGGCTCTGTGCTTTCTTTCCTTCTGAACAAGTGTTAGTGTTTTCTGCACAAACGCGATTCTGCGAAGCAATGTGAACACTTCTCCTTCCCAGGCACAGAGAAGGTGCTAGCAGGGAATTCTCTGCCTGCCTTTCCCCAGTGCTCTGCAAGCTCTCCAGGGCAACATAAAATGTGGGGCTCTGTGCTTTCTTTCCCTCTGAACAAGTGTTAGTGTTTTCTGCACAAACGCAATTCTGAGAAGCAATGTGAACACTTCTCCTTCCCAGGCACAGAGAAGGTGCTAGCAGGGAATTCTCTGCCTGCCTTTCCCCAGTGCTCTGCAAGCTCTCCAGGGCAACATAAAATGTGGGGCTCTGTGATTTCTTTCGTTCTGGACAAGTGTTAGTGTTTTCTGCACAAACGTGATTCTGCGAAGCAATGTGAACACTTCTCCTTCCCAGGCACAGAGAAGGTGCTAGCAGGGAATTCTCTGCCTGCCTTTCCCCAGTGCTCTGCAAGCTCTCCAGGGCAACATAAAATGTGGGGCTCTGTGCTTTCTTTCCTTCTGAACAAGTGTTAGTGTTTTCTGCACAAACGCGATTCTGCAAAGCAATGTGAACACTTTTGCTTCCCAGGCACAGAGAAGGTGCTAGCAGGGAATTCTCTGCCTGCTTTTCCCCAGTGCTCTGCAAGCTCTCCAGGGCAACATAAAATGTGGGGCTCTGTGCTTTCTTTCCTTCTGAACAAGTGTTAGTGTTTTCTGCACAAACGCGATTCTGCGAAGCAATGTGAACACTTCTCCTTCCCAGGCACAGAGACGGTGCTAGCAGGGAATTCTCTGCCTGCCTTTCCCCAGTGCTCTGCAAGCTCTGCAGGGCAACATAAAATGTGGGGCTCTGTGCTTTCTTTCCTTCTGAACAAGTGTTAGTGTTTTCTGCACAAACGCGATTCTGCGAAGCAATGTGAACACTTCTCCTTCCCAGGCACAGAGAAGGTGCTAGCAGGGAATTCTCTGCCTGCTTTTCCCCAGTGCTCTGCAAGCTCTCCAGGGCAACATAAAATGTGGGGCTCTGTGCTTTCTTTCCTTCTGAACAAGTGTTAGTGTTTTCTGCACAAACGCGATTCTGCGAAGCAATGTGAACACTTTTGCTTCCCAGGCACAGAGAAGGTGCTAGCAGGGAATTCTCTGCCTGCCTTTCCCCAGTGCTCTGCAAGCTCTGCAGGGCAACATAAAATGTGGGGCTCTGTGCTTTCTTTCCTTCTGAACAAGTGTTAGTGTTTTCTGCACAAACGCGTTTCTGCGAAGCAATGTGAACACTTCTGCTTCCCAGGCACAGAGAAGGTGCTAGCAGGGAATTCTCTGCCTGCCTTTCCCCAGTGCTCTGCAAGCTCTCCAGGGCAACATAAAATGTGGGGCTCTGTGCTTTCTTTCCTTCTGAACAAGTGTTAGTGTTTTCTGCACAAACGCGATTCTGCGAAGCAATGTGAACACTTTTGCTTCCCAGGCACAGAGAAGGTGCTAGCAGGGAATTCTCTGCCTGCCTTTCCCCAGTGCTCTGCAAGCTCTCCAGGGCAACATAAAATGTGGGGCTCTGTGCTTTCTTTCCTTCTGAACAAGTGTTAGTGTTTTCTGCACAAACGCGATTCTGCGAAGCAATGTGAACACTTTTGCTTCCCAGGCACAGAGAAGGTGCTAGCAGGGAATTCTCTGCCTGCCTTTCCCCAGTGCTCTGCAAGCTCTCCAGGGCAACATAAAATGTGGGGCTCTGTGCTTTCTTTCCTTCTGAACAAGTGTTAGTGTTTTCTGCACAAACGCGATTCTGCGAAGCAATGTGAACACTTCTCCTTCCCAGGCACAGAGAAGGTGCTAGCAGGGAATTCTCTGCCTGCCTTTCCCCAGTGCTCTGCAAGCTCTCCAGGGCAACATAAAATGTGGGGCTCTGTGCTTTCTTTCCTTCTGAACAAGTGTTAGTGTTTTCTGCACAAACACGATTCTGCGAAGCAATGTGAACACTTCTCCTTCCCAGGCACAGAGAAGGTGCTAGCAGGGAATTCTCTGCCTGCCTTTCCCCAGTGCTCTGCAAGCTCTCCAGGGCAACATAAAATGTGGGGCTCTGTGATTTCTTTCGTTCTGGACAAGTGTTAGTGTTTTCTGCACAAACGCGATTCTGCGAAGCAATGTGAACACTTTTGCTTCCCAGGCACAGAGAAGGTGCTAGCAGGGAATTCTCTGCCTGCCTTTCCCCAGTGCTCTGCAAGCTCTCCAGGGCAACATAAAATGTGGGGCTCTGTGCTTTCTTTCCTTCTGAACAAGTGTTAGTGTTTTCTGCACAAACGCGATTCTGCGAAGCAATGTGAACACTTTTGCTTCCCAGGCACAGAGAAGGTGCTAGCAGGGAATTCTCTGCCTGCCTTTCCCCAGTGCTCTGCAAGCTCTGCAGGGCAACATAAAATCTGAGGCTCTGTGGTTTCTTTCCTTCTGAACAAGTGTTAGTGTTTTCTGCACAAACGCGTTTCTGCGAAGCAATGTGAACACTTCTGCTTCCCAGGCACAGAGAAGGTGCTAGCAGGGAATTCTCTGCCTGCCTTTCCCCAGTGCTCTGCAAGCTCTCCAGGGCAACATCAAATCTGGGGCTCTGTGCTTTCTTTCCTTCTGAACAAGTGTTAGTGTTTTCTGCACAAACGCGATTCTGCGAAGCAATGTGAACACTTCTCCTTCCCAGGCACAGAGAAGGTGCTAGCAGGGAATTCTCTGCCTGCCTTTCCCCAGTGCTCTGCAAGCTCTGCAGGGCAACATAAAATGTGGGGCTCTGTGCTTTCTTTCCTTCTGAACAAGTGTTAGTGTTTTCTGCACAAACGCGTTTCTGCGAAGCAATGTGAACACTTCTGCTTCCCAGGCACAGAGAAGGTGCTAGCAGGGAATTCTCTGCCTGCCTTTCCCCAGTGCTCTGCAAGCTCTCCAGGGCAACATAAAATGTGGGGCTCTGTGCTTTCTTTCCTTCTGAACAAGTGTTAGTGTTTTCTGCACAAACGCGATTCTGCGAAGCAATGTGAACACTTTTGCTTCCCAGGCACAGAGAAGGTGCTAGCAGGGAATTCTCTGCCTGCCTTTCCCCAGTGCTCTGCAAGCTCTCCAGGGCAACATAAAATGTGGGGCTCTGTGCTTTCTTTCCTTCTGAACAAGTGTTAGTGTTTTCTGCACAAACGCGATTCTGCGAAGCAATGTGAACACTTCTCCTTCCCAGGCACAGAGAAGGTGCTAGCAGGGAATTCTCTGCCTGCCTTTCCCCAGTGCTCTGCAAGCTCTCCAGGGCAACATAAAATGTGGGGCTCTGTGCTTTCTTTCCTTCTGAACAAGTGTTAGTGTTTTCTGCACAAACGCGATTCTGCGAAGCAATGTGAACACTTCTCCTTCCCAGGCACAGAGAAGGTGCTAGCAGGGAATTCTCTGCCTGCCTTTCCCCAGTGCTCTGCAAGCTCTCCAGGGCAACATAAAATGTGGGGCTCTGTGCTTTCTTTCCTTCTGAACAAGTGTTAGTGTTTTCTGCACAAACACGATTCTGCGAAGCAATGTGAACACTTCTCCTTCCCAGGCACAGAGAAGGTGCTAGCAGGGAATTCTCTGCCTGCCTTTCCCCAGTGCTCTGCAAGCTCTCCAGGGCAACATAAAATGTGGGGCTCTGTGCTTTCTTTCCTTCTGAACAAGTGTTAGTGTTTTCTGCACAAACGCGATTCTGCGAAGCAATGTGAACACTTTTGCTTCCCAGGCACAGAGAAGGTGCTAGCAGGGAATTCTCTGCCTGCCTTTCCCCAGTGCTCTGCAAGCTCTGCAGGGCAACATAAAATCTGAGGCTCTGTGGTTTCTTTCCTTCTGAACAAGTGTTAGTGTTTTCTGCACAAACGCGATTCTGCGAAGCAATGTGAACACTTCTGCTTCCCAGGCACAGAGAAGGTGCTAGCAGGGAATTCTCTGCCTGCCTTTCCCCAGTGCTCTGCAAGCTCTCCAGGGCAACATCAAATCTGGGGCTCTGTGCTTTCTTTCCTTCTGAACAAGTGTTAGTGTTTTCTGCACAAACGCGATTCTGCGAAGCAATGTGAACACTTCTCCTTCCCAGGCACAGAGAAGGTGCTAGCAGGGAATTCTCTGCCTGCCTTTCCCCAGTGCTCTGCAAGCTCTGCAGGGCAACATAAAATGTGGGGCTCTGTGCTTTCTTTCCTTCTGAACAAGTGTTAGTGTTTTCTGCACAAACGCGATTCTGAGAAGCAATGTGAACACTTCTGCTTCCCAGGCACAGAGAAGGTGCTAGCAGGGAATTCTCTGCCTGCCTTTCCCCAGTGCTCTGCAAGCTCTCCAGGGCAACATAAAATGTGGGGCTCTGTGCTTTCTTTCCTTCTGAACAAGTGTTAGTGTTTTCTGCACAAACGCGATTCTGCGAAGCAATGTGAACACTTTTGCTTCCCAGGCACAGAGAAGGTGCTAGCAGGGAATTCTCTGCCTGCTTTTCCCCAGTGCTCTGCAAGCTCTGCAGGGCAACATAAAATGTGGGGCTCTGTGCTTTCTTTCCTTCTGAACAAGTGTTAGTGTTTTCTGCACAAACGCGATTCTGCGAAGCAATGTGAACACTTCTCCTTCCCAGGCACAGAGAAGGTGCTAGCAGGGAATTCTCTGCCTGCCTTTCCCCAGTGCTCTGCAAGCTCTCCAGGGCAACAGAAAATGTGGGGCTCTGTGCTTTCTTTCCTTCTGAACAAGTGTTAGTGTTTTCTGCACAAACGCGATTCTTAGAAGCAATGTGAACACTTCTCCTTCCCAGGCACAGAGAAGGTGCTAGCAGGGAATTCTCTGCCTGCCTTTCCCCAGTGCTCTGCAAGCTCTCCAGGGCAACATAAAATGTGGGGCTCTGTGCTTTCTTTCCTTCTGAACAAGTGTTAGTGTTTTCTGCACAAACACGATTCTGCGAAGCAATGTGAACACTTCTCCTTCCCAGGCACAGAGAAGGTGCTAGCAGGGAATTCTCTGCCTGCCTTTCCCCAGTGCTCTGCAAGCTCTCCAGGGCAACATAAAATGTGGGGCTCTGTGATTTCTTTCGTTCTGGACAAGTGTTAGTGTTTTCTGCACAAACGCGATTCTGCGAAGCAATGTGAACACTTTTGCTTCCCAGGCACAGAGAAGGTGCTAGCAGGGAATTCTCTGCCTGCCTTTCCCCAGTGCTCTGCAAGCTCTCCAGGGCAACATAAAATGTGGGGCTCTGTGCTTTCTTTCCTTCTGAACAAGTGTTAGTGTTTTCTGCACAAACGCGATTCTGCGAAGCAATGTGAACACTTCTGCTTCCCAGGCACAGAGAAGGTGCTAGCAGGGAATTCTCTGCCTGCCTTTCCCCAGTGCTCTGCAATCTCTCCAGGGCAACATAAAATCTGGGGCTCTGTGCTTTCTTTCCTTCTGAACAAGTGTTAGTGTTTTCTGCACAAACGCGATTCTGCGAAGCAATGTGAACACTTCTCCTTCCCAGGCACAGAGAAGGTGCTAGCAGGGAATTCTCTGCCTGCCTTTCCCCAGTGCTCTGCAAGCTCTCCAGGGCAACATAAAATGTGGGGCTCTGTGATTTCTTTCCTTCTGAACAAGTGTTAGTGTTTTCTACACAAACGCGATTCTGCGAAGCAATGTGAACACTTCTCCTTCCCAGGCACAGAGAAGGTGCTAGCAGGGAATTCTCTGCCTGCCTTTCCCCAGTGCTCTGCAAGCTCTGCAGGGCAACATAAAATGTGGGGCTCTGTGCTTTCTTTCCTTCTGAACAAGTGTTAGTGTTTTCTGCACAAACGCGATTCTGCGAAGCAATGTGAACACTTCTCCTTCTCAGGCACAGAGAAGGTGCTAGCAGGGAATTCTCTGCCTGCTTTTCCCCAGTGCTCTGAAAGCTCTCCAGGGCAACATAAAATGTGGGGCTCTGTGCTTTCTTTCCTTCTGAACAAGTGTTAGTGTTTTCTGCACAAACGCGATTCTGCGAAGCAATGTGAACACTTTTGCTTCCCAGGCACAGAGAAGGTGCTAGCAGGGAATTCTCTGCCTGCCTTTCCCCAGTGCTCTGCAAGCTCTGCAGGGCAACATAAAATCTGGGGCTCTGTGGTTTCTTTCCTTCTGAACAAGTGTTAGTGTTTTCTGCACAAACGCGATTCTGAGAAGCAATGTGAACACTTCTCCTTCCCAGGCACAGAGAAGGTGCTAGCAGGGAATTCTCTGCCTGCCTTTCCCCAGTGCTCTGCAAGCTCTGCAGGGCAACATAAAATGTGGGGCTCTGTGCTTTCTTTCCTTCTGAACAAGTGTTAGTGTTTTCTGCACAAACGCGATTCTGCGAAGCAATGTGAACACTTTTGCTTCCCAGGCACAGAGAAGGTGCTAGCAGGGAATTCTCTGCCTGCCTTTCCCCAGTGCTCTGCAAGCTCTCCGGGGCAACATAAAATGTGGGGCTCTGTGATTTCTTTCGTTCTGGACAAGTGTTAGTGTTTTCTGCACAAACGCGATTCTGCGAAGCAATGTGAACACTTTTGCTTCCCAGGCACAGAGAAGGTGCTAGCAGGGAATTCTCTGCTTGCCTTTCCCCAGTGCTCTGCAAGCTCTCCAGGGCAACATAAAATGTGGGGCTCTGTGCTTTCTTTCCTTCTGAACAAGTGTTAGTGTTTTCTGCACAAACGCGATTCTGCGAAGCAATGTGAACACTTTTGCTTCCCAGGCACAGAGAAGGTGCTAGCAGGGAATTCTCTGCCTGCCTTTCCCCAGTGCTCTGCAAGCTCTGCAGGGCAACATAAAATCTGGGGCTCTGTGCTTTCTTTCCTTCTGAAAAAGTGTTAGTGTTTTCTGCACAAACGCGATTCTGAGAAGCAATGTGAACACTTCTCCTTCCCAGGCACAGAGAAGGTGCTAGCAGGGAATTCTCTGCCTGCCTTTCCCCAGTGCTCTGCAAGCTCTCCAGGGCAACATAAAATGTGGGGCTCTGTGCTTTCTTTCCTTCTGAACAAGTGTTAGTGTTTTCTGCACAAACGCGATTCTGCAAAGCAATGTGAACACTTTTGCTTCCCAGGCACAGAGAAGGTGCTAGCAGGGAATTCTCTGCCTGCTTTTCCCCAGTGCTCTGCAAGCTCTGCAGGGCAACATAAAATGTGGGGCTCTGTGCTTTCTTTCCTTCTGAACAAGTGTTAGTGTTTTCTGCACAAACGCGATTCTGCGAAGCAATGTGAACACTTCTCCTTCCCAGGCACAGAGACGGTGCTAGCAGGGAATTCTCTGCCTGCCTTTCCCCAGTGCTCTGCAAGCTCTCCAGGGCAACATAAAATGTGGGGCTCTGTGCTTTCTTTCCTTCTGAACAAGTGTTAGTGTTTTCTGCACAAACGCGATTCTGCGAAGCAATGTGAACACTTTTGCTTCCCAGGCACAGAGAAGGTGCTAGCAGGGAATTCTCTGCCTGCCTTTCCCCAGTGCTCTGCAAGCTCTCCAGGGCAACATAAAATGTGGGGCTCTGTGCTTTCTTTCCTTCTGAACAAGTGTTAGTGTTTTCTGCACAAACGCGATTCTGCAAACCAATGTGAACACTTTTGCTTCCCAGGCACAGAGAAGGTGCTAGCAGGGAATTCTCTGCCTGCTTTTCCCCAGTGCTCTGCAAGCTCTGCAGGGCAACATAAAATCTGGGGCTCTGTGCTTTCTTTCCTTCTGAACAAGTGTTAGTGTTTTCTGCACAAACGCGATTCTGCAAAGCAATGTGAACACTTCTCCTTCCCAGGCACAGAGAAGGTGCTAGCAGGGAATTCTCTGCCTGCCTTTCCCCAGTGCTCTGCAAGCTCTCCAGGGCAACATAAAATGTGGGGCTCTGTGCTTTCTTTCCCTCTGAACAAGTGTTAGTGTTTTCTGCACAAACGCGATTCTGAGAAGCAATGTGAACACTTCTCCTTCCCAGGCACAGAGAAGGTGCTAGCAGGGAATTCTCTGCCTGCTTTTCCCCAGTGCTCTGCAAGCTCTCCAGGGCAACATAAAATGTGGGGCTCTGTGCTTTCTTTCCTTCTGAACAAGTGTTAGTGTTTTCTGCACAAACGCGATTCTGCGAAGCAATGTGAACACTTTTGCTTCCCAGGCACAGAGAAGGTGCTAGCAGGGAATTCTCTGCCTGCCTTTCCCCAGTGCTCTGCAAGCTCTGCAGGGCAACATAAAATGTGGGGCTCTGTGCTTTCTTTCCTTCTGAACAAGTGTTAGTGTTTTCTGCACAAACGCGATTCTGAGAAGCAATGTGAACACTTCTCCTTCCCAGGCACAGAGACGGTGCTAGCAGGGAATTCTCTGCCTGCCTTTCCCCAGTGCTCTGCAAGCTCTCCAGGGCAACATAAAATGTGGGGCTCTGTGCTTTCTTTCCTTCTGAACAAGTGTTAGTGTTTTCTGCACAAACGCGATTCTGCAAAGCAATGTGAACACTTCTCCTTCCCAGGCACAGAGAAGGTGCTAGCAGGGAATTCTCTGCCTGCCTTTCCCCAGTGCTCTGCAAGCTCTCCAGGGCAACAGAAAATGTGGGGCTCTGTGCTTTCTTTCCTTCTGAACAAGTGTTAGTGTTTTCTGCACAAACGCGATTCTGCAAAGCAATGTGAACACTTCTCCTTCCCAGGCAGAGAGAAGGTGCTAGCAGGGAATTCTCTGCCTGCCTTTCCCCAGTGCTCTGCAAGCTCTCCAGGGCAACATAAAATGTGGGGCTCTGTGCTTTCTTTCCTTCTGAACAAGTGTTAGTGTTTTCTGCACAAACGCGATTCTGCAAAGCAATGTGAACACTTTTCCTTCCCAGGCACAGAGAAGGTGCTAGCAGGGAATTCTCTGCCTGCTTTTCCCCAGTGCTCTGCAAGCTCTGCAGGGCAACATAAAATGTGGGGCTCTGTGCTTTCTTTCCTTCTGAACAAGTGTTAGTGTTTTCTGCACAAACGCGATTCTGCGAAGCAATGTGAACACTTCTCCTTCCCAGGCACAGAGACGGTGCTAGCAGGGAATTCTCTGCCTGCCTTTCCCCAGTGCTCTGCAAGCTCTCCAGGGCAACATAAAATCTGGGGCTCTGTGCTTTCTTTCCTTCTGAACAAGTGTTAGTGTTTTCTGCACAAACGCGATTCTGCGAAGCAATGTGAACACTTTTGCTTCCCAGGCACAGAGAAGGTGCTAGCAGGGAATTCTCTGCCTGCCTTTCCCCAGTGCTCTGCAAGCTCTGCAGGGCAACATAAAATCTGGGGCTCTGTGCTTTCTTTCCTTCTGAACAAGTGTTAGTGTTTTCTGCACAAACGCGATTCTGAGAAGCAATGTGAACACTTTTGCTTCCCAGGCACAGAGAAGGTGCTAGCAGGGAATTCTCTGCCTGCCTTTCCCCAGTGCTCTGCAAGCTCTCCAGGGCAACATAAAATGTGGGGCTCTGTGCTTTCTTTCCTTCTGAACAAGTGTTAGTGTTTTCTGCACAAACGCGATTCTGCGAAGCAATGTGAACACTTCTCCTTCCCAGGCACAGAGAAGGTGCTAGCAGGGAATTCTCTGCCTGCTTTTCCCCAGTGCTCTGCAAGCTCTCCAGGGAAACATAAAATGTGGGGCTCTGTGCTTTCTTTCCTTCTGAACAAGTGTTAGTGTTTTCTGCACAAACGCGATTCTGAGAAGCAATGTGAACACTTTTGCTTCCCAGGCACAGAGAAGGTGCTAGCAGGGAATTCTCTGCCTGCCTTTCCCCAGTGCTCTGCAAGCTCTCCAGGGCAACATAAAATGTGGGGCTCTGTGCTTTCTTTCCTTCTGAACAAGTGTTAGTGTTTTCTGCACAAACGCGATTCTGCGAAGCAATGTGAACACTTCTCCTTCCCAGGCACAGAGAAGGTGCTAGCAGGGAATTCTCTGCCTGCCTTTCCCCAGTGCTCTGCAAGCTCTGCAGGGCAACATAAAATGTGGGGCTCTGTGCTTTCTTTCCTTCTGAACAAGTGTTAGTGTTTTCTGCACAAACGCGATTCTGAGAAGCAATGTGAACACTTCTCCTTCCCAGGCACAGAGACGGTGCTAGCAGGGAATTCTCTGCCTGCCTTTCCCCAGTGCTCTGCAAGCTCTCCAGGGCAACAGAAAATGTGGGGCTCTGTGCTTTCTTTCCTTCTGAACAAGTGTTAGTGTTTTCTGCACAAACGCGATTCTGCGAAGCAATGTGAACACTTCTCCTTCCCAGGCACAGAGAAGGTGCTAGCAGGGAATTCTCTGCCTGCCTTTCCCCAGTGCTCTGCAAGCTCTCCAGGGCAACAGGAAATGTGGGGCTCTGTGCTTTCTTTCCTTCTGAACAAGTGTTAGTGTTTTCTGCACAAACGCGATTCTGAGAAGCAATGTGAACACTTCTCCTTCCCAGGCAGAGAGAAGGTGCTAGCAGGGAATTCTCTGCCTGCCTTTCCCCAGTGCTCTGCAAGCTCTGCAGGGCAACATCAAATGTGGGGCTCTGTGCTTTCTTTCCTTCTGAACAAGTGTTAGTGTTTTCTGCACAAACGCGATTCTGCGAAGCAATGTGAACACTTTTGCTTCCCAGGCACAGAGAAGGTGCTAGCAGGGAATTCTCTGCCTGCCTTTCCCCAGTGCTCTGCAAGCTCTCCAGGGCAACATAAAATGTGGGGCTCTGTGATTTCTTTCGTTCTGGACAAGTGTTAGTGTTTTCTGCACAAACGCGATTCTGCGAAGCAATGTGAACACTTCTCCTTCCCAGGCACAGAGAAGGTGCTAGCAGGGAATTCTCTGCCTGCTTTTCCCCAGTGCTCTGCAAGCTCTCCAGGGCAACAGAAAATGTGGGGCTCTGTGCTTTCTTTCCTTCTGAACAAGTGTTAGTGTTTTCTGCACAAACGCGATTCTGCGAAGCAATGTGAACACTTCTCCTTCCCAGGCACAGAGACGGTGCTAGCAGGGAATTCTCTGCCTGCCTTTCCCCAGTGCTCTGCAAGCTCTCCAGGGCAACATAAAATCTGGGGCTCTGTGCTTTCTTTCCTTCTGAACAAGTGTTAGTGTTTTCTGCACAAACGCGATTCTGAGAAGCAATGTGAACACTTCTCCTTCCCAGGCACAGAGAAGGTGCTAGCAGGGAATTCTCTGCCTGCCTTTCCCCAGTGCTCTGCAAGCTCTCCAGGGCAACATAAAATGTGGGGCTCTGTGATTTCTTTCGTTCTGGACAAGTGTTAGTGTTTTCTGCACAAACGCGATTCTGCGAAGCAATGTGAACACTTTTGCTTCCCAGGCACAGAGAAGGTGCTAGCAGGGAATTCTCTGCCTGCCTTTCCCCAGTGCTCTGCAAGCTCTCCAGGGCAACAGCAAATCTGGGGCTCTGTGCTTTCTTTCCTTCTGAACAAGTGTTAGTGTTTTCTGCACAAACGCGATTCTGAGAAGCAATGTGAACACTTCTCCTTCCCAGGCACAGAGACGGTGCTAGCAGGGAATTCTCTGCCTGCCTTTCCCCAGTGCTCTGCAAGCTCTCCAGGGCAACATAAAATGTGGGGCTCTGTGATTTCTTTCGTTCTGAACAAGTGTTAGTGTTTTCTGCACAAACGCGATTCTGCGAAGCAATGTGAACACTTCTCCTTCCCAGGCACAGAGAAGGTGCTAGCAGGGAATTCTCTGCCTGCTTTTCCCCAGTGCTCTGCAAGCTCTCCAGGGCAACATCAAATGTGGGGCTCTGTGCTTTCTTTCCTTCTGAACAAGTGTTAGTGTTTTCTGCACAAACGCGATTCTGCGAAGCAATGTGAACACTTTTGCTTCCCAGGCACAGAGAAGGTGCTAGCAGGGAATTCTCTGCCTGCCTTTCCCCAGTGCTCTGCAAGCTCTGCAGGGCAACAGAAAATGTGGGGCTCTGTGCTTTCTTTCCTTCTGAACAAGTGTTAGTGTTTTCTGCACAAACGCGATTCTGCGAAGCAATGTGAACACTTCTCCTTCCCAGGCACAGAGAAGGTGCTAGCAGGGAATTCTCTGCCTGCCTTTCCCCAGTGCTCTGCAAGCTCTCCAGGGCAACATAAAATGTGGGGCTCTGTGCTTTCTTTCCTTCTGAACAAGTGTTAGTGTTTTCTGCACAAACGCGATTCTGAGAAGCAATGTGAACACTTCTCCTTCCCAGGCACAGAGAAGGTGCTAGCAGGGAATTCTCTGCCTGCTTTTCCCCAGTGCTCTGCAAGCTCTCCAGGGCAACATCAAATGTGGGGCTCTGTGCTTTCTTTCCTTCTGAACAAGTGTTAGTGTTTTCTGCACAAACGCGATTCTGCGAAGCAATGTGAACACTTCTCCTTCCCAGGCACAGAGAAGGTGCTAGCAGGGAATTCTCTGCCTGCCTTTCCCCAGTGCTCTGCAAGCTCTCCAGGGCAACATAAAATGTGGGGCTCTGTGCTTTCTTTCCTTCTGAACAAGTGTTAGTGTTTTCTGCACAAACGCGATTCTGAGAAGCAATGTGAACACTTCTCCTTCCCAGGCACAGAGAAGGTGCTAGCAGGGAATTCTCTGCCTGCCTTTCCCCAGTGCTCTGCAAGCTCTCCAGGGCAACATAAAATCTGGGGCTCTGTGCTTTCTTTCCTTCTGAACAAGTGTTAGTGTTTTCTGCACAAACGCGATTCTGCAAAGCAATGTGAACACTTTTGCTTCCCAGGCACAGAGAAGGTGCTAGCAGGGAATTCTCTGCCTGCTTTTCCCCAGTGCTCTGCAAGCTCTGCAGGGCAACATAAAATGTGGGGCTCTGTGCTTTCTTTCCTTCTGAACAAGTGTTAGTGTTTTCTGCACAAACGCGATTCTGCGAAGCAATGTGAACACTTCTCCTTCCCAGGCACAGAGAAGGTGCTAGCAGGGAATTCTCTGCCTGCTTTTCCCCAGTGCTCTGCAAGCTCTCCAGGGCAACAGAAAATGTGGGGCTCTGTGCTTTCTTTCCTTCTGAACAAGTGTTAGTGTTTTCTGCACAAACGCGATTCTGCGAAGCAATGTGAACACTTCTCCTTCCCAGGCACAGAGAAGGTGCTAGCAGGGAATTCTCTGCCTGCCTTTCCCCAGTGCTCTGCAAGCTCTCCAGGGCAACATAAAATGTGGGGCTCTGTGATTTCTTTCGTTCTGGACAAGTGTTAGTGTTTTCTGCACAAACGCGATTCTGCGAAGCAATGTGAACACTTTTGCTTCCCAGGCACAGAGAAGGTGCTAGCAGGGAATTCTCTGCCTGCTTTTCCCCAGTGCTCTGCAAGCTCTCCAGGGCAACATAAAATCTGGGGCTCTGTGCTTTCTTTCCTTCTGAACAAGTGTTAGTGTTTTCTGCACAAACGCGATTCTGCGAAGCAATGTGAACACTTCTCCTTCCCAGGCACAGAGAAGGTGCTAGCAGGGAATTCTCTGCCTGCCTTTCCCCAGTGCTCTGCAAGCTCTCCAGGGCAACATAAAATGTGGGGCTCTGTGATTTCTTTCGTTCTGGACAAGTGTTAGTGTTTTCTGCACAAACGCTATTCTGCGAAGCAATGTGAACACTTTTGCTTCCCAGGCACAGAGAAGGTGCTAGCAGGGAATTCTTTGCTTGCCTTTCCCCAGTGCTCTGAAAGCTCTCCAGGGCAACATAAAATCTGGGGCTCTGTGGTTTCTTTCCTTCTGAACAAGTGTTAGTGTTTTCTGCACAAACGCGATTCTGCGAAGCAATGTGAACACTTCTCCTTCCCAGGCACAGAGAAGGTGCTAGCAGGGAATTCTCTGCCTGCCTTTCCCCAGTGCTCTGCAAGCTCTGCAGGGCAACAGAAAATGTGGGGCTCTGTGCTTTCTTTCCTTCTGAACAAGTGTTAGTGTTTTCTGCACAAACGCGATTCTGCGAAGCAATGTGAACACTTCTCCTTCCCAGGCACAGAGAAGGTGCTAGCAGGGAATTCTCTGCCTGCCTTTCCCCAGTGCTCTGCAAGCTCTCCAGGGCAACATAAAATGTGGGGCTCTGTGCTTTCTTTCCTTCTGAACAAGTGTTAGTGTTTTCTGCACAAACGCGATTCTGAGAAGCAATGTGAACACTTCTCCTTCCCAGGCACAGAGAAGGTGCTAGCAGGGAATTCTCTGCCTGCCTTTCCCCAGTGCTCTGCAAGCTCTCCAGGGCAACATAAAATCTGGGGCTCTGTGGTTTCTTTCCTTCTGAACAAGTGTTAGTGTTTTCTGCACAAACGCGATTCTGCGAAGCAATGTGAACACTTTTGCTTCCCAGGCACAGAGAAGGTGCTAGCAGGGAATTCTCTGCCTGCCTTTCCCCAGTGCTCTGCAAGCTCTCCGGGGCAACATCAAATCTGGGGCTCTGTGCTTTCTTTCCTTCTGAACAAGTGTTAGTGTTTTCTGCACAAACGCGATTCTGCGAAGCAATGGGAACACTTGTGCTTCCCAGGCACAGAGAAGGTGCTAGCAGGGAATTCTCTGCTTGCCTTTCCCCACTGCTCTGCAAGCTCTCCAGGGCAACATAAAATGTGGGGCTCTGTGCTTTCTTTCCTTCTGAACAAGTGTTAGTGTTTTCTGCACAAACGCGATTCTGCGAAGCAATGTGAACACTTTTGCTTCCCAGGCACAGAGAAGGTGCTAGCAGGGAATTCTCTGCCTGCCTTTCCCCAGTGCTCTGCAAGCTCTCCAGGGCAACATAAAATGTGGGGCTCTGTGCTTTCTTTCCTTCTGAACAAGTGTTAGTGTTTTCTGCACAAACGCGATTCTGCGAAGCAATGTGAACACTTCTGCTTCCCAGGCACAGAGACGGTGCTAGCAGGGAATTCTCTGCCTGCCTTTCCCCAGTGCTCTGCAAGCTCTCCAGGGCAACATAAAATGTGGGGCTCTGTGGTTTCTTTCCTTCTGAACAAGTGTTAGTGTTTTCTGCACAAACGCGATTCTGAGAAGCAATGTGAACACTTCTGCTTCCCAGGCACAGAGAAGGTGCTAGCAGGGAATTCTCTGCCTGCCTTTCCCCAGTGCTCTGCAAGCTCTCCAGGGCAACATAAAATCTGGGGCTCTGTGCTTTCTTTCCTTCTGAACAAGTGTTAGTGTTTTCTGCACAAACGCGATTCTGCAAAGCAATGTGAACACTTCTCCTTCCCAGGCACAGAGAAGGTGCTAGCAGGGAATTCTCTGCCTGCCTTTCCCCAGTGCTCTGCAAGCTCTCCAGGGCAACATAAAATGTGGGGCTCTGTGATTTCTTTCGTTCTGGACAAGTGTTAGTGTTTTCTGAACAAACGCGATTCTGCAAAGCAATGTGAACACTTTTGCTTCCCAGGCACAGAGAAGGTGCTAGCAGGGAATTCTCTGCATGCCTTTCCCCAGTGCTCTGAAAGCTCTCCAGGGCAACAGAAAATGTGGGGCTCTGTGCTTTCTTTCCTTCTGAACAAGTGTTAGTGTTTTCTGCACAAACGCGATTCTGCGAAGCAATGTGAACACTTCTCCTTCCCAGGCACAGAGAAGGTGCTAGCAGGGAATTCTCTGCCTGCCTTTCCCCAGTGCTCTGCAAGCTCTCCAGGGCAACATAAAATGTGGGGCTCTGTGCTTTCTTTCCTTCTGAACAAGTGTTAGTGTTTTCTGCACAAACGCGATTCTGCGAAGCAATGTGAACACTTTTGCTTCCCAGGCACAGAGAAGGTGCTAGCAGGGAATTCTTTGCTTGCCTTTCCCCAGTGCTCTGAAAGCTCTCCAGGGCAACATAAAATGTGGGGCTCTGTGCTTTCTTTCCTTCTGAACAAGTGTTAGTGTTTTCTGCACAAACGCGATTCTGCGAAGCAATGTGAACACTTCTCCTTCCCAGGCACAGAGAAGGTGCTAGCAGGGAATTCTCTGCCTGCCTTTCCCCAGTGCTCTGCAAGCTCTGCAGGGCAACAGAAAATGTGGGGCTCTGTGCTTTCTTTCCTTCTGAACAAGTGTTAGTGTTTTCTGCACAAACGCGATTCTGCGAAGCAATGTGAACACTTCTCCTTCCCAGGCACAGAGAAGGTGCTAGCAGGGAATTCTCTGCCTGCTTTTCCCCAGTGCTCTGCAAGCTCTCCAGGGCAACATCAAATGTGGGGCTCTGTGCTTTCTTTCCTTCTGAACAAGTGTTAGTGTTTTCTGCACAAACGCGATTCTGCGAAGCAATGTGAACACTTCTCCTTCCCAGGCACAGAGAAGGTGCTAGCAGGGAATTCTCTGCCTGCCTTTCCCCAGTGCTCTGCAAGCTCTGCAGGGCAACATAAAATGTGGGGCTCTGTGCTTTCTTTCCTTCTGAACAAGTGTTAGTGTTTTCTGCACAAACGCGATTCTGAGAAGCAATGTGAACACTTCTCCTTCCCAGGCACAGAGAAGGTGCTAGCAGGGAATTCTCTGCTTGCCTTTCCCCAGTGCTCTGCAAGCTCTCCAGGGCAACATAAAATCTGGGGCTCTGTGGTTTCTTTCCTTCTGAACAAGTGTTAGTGTTTTCTGCACAAACGCGATTCTGCGAAGCAATGTGAACACTTCTCCTTCCCAGGCACAGAGAAGGTGCTAGCAGGGAATTCTCTGCCTGCCTTTCCCCAGTGCTCTGCAAGCTCTCCGGGGCAACATCAAATCTGGGGCTCTGTGCTTTCTTTCCTTCTGAACAAGTGTTAGTGTTTTCTGCACAAACGCGATTCTGCGAAGCAATGGGAACACTTGTGCTTCCCAGGCACAGAGAAGGTGCTAGCAGGGAATTCTCTGCTTGCCTTTCCCCACTGCTCTGAAAGCTCTCCAGGGCAACATAAAATCTGGGGCTCTGTGGTTTCTTTCCTTCTGAACAAGTGTTAGTGTTTTCTGCACAAACGCGATTCTGCGAAGCAATGTGAACACTTCTCCTTCCCAGGCACAGAGAAGGTGCTAGCAGGGAATTCTCTGCCTGCTTTTCCCCAGTGCTCTGCAAGCTCTCCAGGGCAACAGAAAATGTGGGGCTCTGTGCTTTCTTTCCTTCTGAACAAGTGTTAGTGTTTTCTGCACAAACGCGATTCTGCGAAGCAATGTGAACACTTCTCCTTCCCAGGCACAGAGAAGGTGCTAGCAGGGAATTCTCTGCCTGCCTTTCCCCAGTGCTCTGCAAGCTCTCCAGGGCAACATAAAATGTGGGGCTCTGTGATTTCTTTCGTTCTGGACAAGTGTTAGTGTTTTCTGCACAAACGCGATTCTGCGAAGCAATGTGAACACTTTTGCTTCCCAGGCACAGAGAAGGTGCTAGCAGGGAATTCTCTGCTTGCCTTTCCCCACTGCTCTGCAAGCTCTCCAGGGCAACATAAAATGTGGGGCTCTGTGCTTTCTTTCCTTCTGAACAAGTGTTAGTGTTTTCTGCACAAACGCGATTCTGCGAAGCAATGTGAACACTTCTCCTTCCCAGGCACAGAGACGGTGCTAGCAGGGAATTCTCTGCCTGCCTTTCCCCAGTGCTCTGCAAGCTCTCCAGGGCAACATAAAATGTGGGGCTCTGTGGTTTCTTTCCTTCTGAACAAGTGTTAGTGTTTTCTGCACAAACGCGATTCTGAGAAGCAATGTGAACACTTCTGCTTCCCAGGCACAGAGAAGGTGCTAGCAGGGAATTCTCTGCCTGCCTTTCCCCAGTGCTCTGCAAGCTCTCCAGGGCAACATAAAATGTGGGGATCTGTGCTTTCTTTCCTTCTGAACAAGTGTTAGTGTTTTCTGCACAAACGCGATTCTGCGAAGCAATGTGAACACTTCTCCTTCCCAGGCACAGAGAAGGTGCTAGCAGGGAATTCTCTGCCTGCTTTTCCCCAGTGCTCTGCAAGCTCTCCAGGGCAACATAAAATGTGGGGCTCTGTGCTTTCTTTCCTTCTGAACAAGTGTTAGTGTTTTCTGCACAAACGCGATTCTGCGAAGCAATGTGAACACTTCTCCTTCCCAGGCACAGAGAAGGTGCTAGCAGGGAATTCTCTGCCTGCCTTTCCCCAGTGCTCTGCAAGCTCTCCAGGGCAACAGCAAATCTGGGGCTCTGTGCTTTCTTTCCTTCTGAACAAGTGTTAGTGTTTTCTGCACAAACGCGATTCTGAGAAGCAATGTGAACACTTCTCCTTCCCAGGCACAGAGACGGTGCTAGCAGGGAATTCTCTGCCTGCCTTTCCCCAGTGCTCTGCAAGCTCTCCAGGGCAACATAAAATGTGGGGCTCTGTGATTTCTTTCGTTCTGGACAAGTGTTAGTGTTTTCTGCACAAACGCGATTCTGCGAAGCAATGTGAACACTTCTCCTTCCCAGGCACAGAGAAGGTGCTAGCAGGGAATTCTCTGCCTGCTTTTCCCCAGTGCTCTGCAAGCTCTCCAGGGCAACATAAAATGTGGGGCTCTGTGCTTTCTTTCCTTCTGAACAAGTGTTAGTGTTTTCTGCACAAACGCGATTCTGCGAAGCAATGTGAACACTTTTGCTTCCCAGGCACAGAGAAGGTGCTAGCAGGGAATTCTCTGCCTGCCTTTCCCCAGTGCTCTGCAAGCTCTGCAGGGCAACATAAAATGTGGGGCTCTGTGCTTTCTTTCCTTCTGAACAAGTGTTAGTGTTTTCTGCACAAACGCGATTCTGCGAAGCAATGTGAACACTTCTCCTTCCCAGGCACAGAGAAGGTGCTAGCAGGGAATTCTCTGCCTGCTTTTCCCCAGTGCTCTGCAAGCTCTCCAGGGCAACATAAAATGTGGGGCTCTGTGCTTTCTTTCCTTCTGAACAAGTGTTAGTGTTTTCTGCACAAACGCGATTCTGCGAAGCAATGTGAACACTTCTCCTTCCCAGGCACAGAGAAGGTGCTAGCAGGGAATTCTCTGCCTGCCTTTCCCCAGTGCTCTGCAAGCTCTCCAGGGCAACAGCAAATCTGGGGCTCTGTGCTTTCTTTCCTTCTGAACAAGTGTTAGTGTTTTCTGCACAAACGCGATTCTGAGAAGCAATGTGAACACTTCTCCTTCCCAGGCACAGAGACGGTGCTAGCAGGGAATTCTCTGCCTGCCTTTCCCCAGTGCTCTGCAAGCTCTCCAGGGCAACATAAAATGTGGGGCTCTGTGATTTCTTTCGTTCTGGACAAGTGTTAGTGTTTTCTGCACAAACGCGATTCTGCGAAGCAATGTGAACACTTCTCCTTCCCAGGCACAGAGAAGGTGCTAGCAGGGAATTCTCTGCCTGCTTTTCCCCAGTGCTCTGCAAGCTCTCCAGGGCAACATAAAATGTGGGGCTCTGTGCTTTCTTTCCTTCTGAACAAGTGTTAGTGTTTTCTGCACAAACGCGATTCTGCGAAGCAATGTGAACACTTTTGCTTCCCAGGCACAGAGAAGGTGCTAGCAGGGAATTCTCTGCCTGCCTTTCCCCAGTGCTCTGCAAGCTCTGCAGGGCAACATAAAATGTGGGGCTCTGTGCTTTCTTTCCTTCTGAACAAGTGTTAGTGTTTTCTGCACAAACGCGATTCTGCGAAGCAATGTGAACACTTCTCCTTCCCAGGCACAGAGAAGGTGCTAGCAGGGAATTCTCTGCCTGCCTTTCCCCAGTGCTCTGCAAGCTCTCCAGGGCAACATAAAATGTGGGGCTCTGTGATTTCTTTCGTTCTGGACAAGTGTTAGTGTTTTCTGCACAAACGCTATTCTGCGAAGCAATGTGAACACTTTTGCTTCCCAGGCACAGAGAAGGTGCTAGCAGGGAATTCTTTGCTTGCCTTTCCCCAGTGCTCTGAAAGCTCTCCAGGGCAACATAAAATCTGGGGCTCTGTGGTTTCTTTCCTTCTGAACAAGTGTTAGTGTTTTCTGCACAAACGCGATTCTGCGAAGCAATGTGAACACTTCTCCTTCCCAGGCACAGAGAAGGTGCTAGCAGGGAATTCTCTGCCTGCCTTTCCCCAGTGCTCTGCAAGCTCTGCAGGGCAACAGAAAATGTGGGGCTCTGTGCTTTCTTTCCTTCTGAACAAGTGTTAGTGTTTTCTGCACAAACGCGATTCTGCGAAGCAATGTGAACACTTCTCCTTCCCAGGCACAGAGAAGGTGCTAGCAGGGAATTCTCTGCCTGCCTTTCCCCAGTGCTCTGCAAGCTCTCCAGGGCAACATAAAATGTGGGGCTCTGTGCTTTCTTTCCTTCTGAACAAGTGTTAGTGTTTTCTGCACAAACGCGATTCTGAGAAGCAATGTGAACACTTCTCCTTCCCAGGCACAGAGAAGGTGCTAGCAGGGAATTCTCTGCCTGCCTTTCCCCAGTGCTCTGCAAGCTCTCCAGGGCAACATAAAATCTGGGGCTCTGTGGTTTCTTTCCTTCTGAACAAGTGTTAGTGTTTTCTGCACAAACGCGATTCTGCGAAGCAATGTGAACACTTTTGCTTCCCAGGCACAGAGAAGGTGCTAGCAGGGAATTCTCTGCCTGCCTTTCCCCAGTGCTCTGCAAGCTCTCCGGGGCAACATCAAATCTGGGGCTCTGTGCTTTCTTTCCTTCTGAACAAGTGTTAGTGTTTTCTGCACAAACGCGATTCTGCGAAGCAATGGGAACACTTGTGCTTCCCAGGCACAGAGAAGGTGCTAGCAGGGAATTCTCTGCTTGCCTTTCCCCACTGCTCTGCAAGCTCTCCAGGGCAACATAAAATGTGGGGCTCTGTGCTTTCTTTCCTTCTGAACAAGTGTTAGTGTTTTCTGCACAAACGCGATTCTGCGAAGCAATGTGAACACTTTTGCTTCCCAGGCACAGAGAAGGTGCTAGCAGGGAATTCTCTGCCTGCCTTTCCCCAGTGCTCTGCAAGCTCTCCAGGGCAACATAAAATGTGGGGCTCTGTGCTTTCTTTCCTTCTGAACAAGTGTTAGTGTTTTCTGCACAAACGCGATTCTGCGAAGCAATGTGAACACTTCTGCTTCCCAGGCACAGAGACGGTGCTAGCAGGGAATTCTCTGCCTGCCTTTCCCCAGTGCTCTGCAAGCTCTCCAGGGCAACATAAAATGTGGGGCTCTGTGGTTTCTTTCCTTCTGAACAAGTGTTAGTGTTTTCTGCACAAACGCGATTCTGAGAAGCAATGTGAACACTTCTGCTTCCCAGGCACAGAGAAGGTGCTAGCAGGGAATTCTCTGCCTGCCTTTCCCCAGTGCTCTGCAAGCTCTCCAGGGCAACATAAAATCTGGGGCTCTGTGCTTTCTTTCCTTCTGAACAAGTGTTAGTGTTTTCTGCACAAACGCGATTCTGCAAAGCAATGTGAACACTTCTCCTTCCCAGGCACAGAGAAGGTGCTAGCAGGGAATTCTCTGCCTGCCTTTCCCCAGTGCTCTGCAAGCTCTCCAGGGCAACATAAAATGTGGGGCTCTGTGATTTCTTTCGTTCTGGACAAGTGTTAGTGTTTTCTGAACAAACGCGATTCTGCAAAGCAATGTGAACACTTTTGCTTCCCAGGCACAGAGAAGGTGCTAGCAGGGAATTCTCTGCATGCCTTTCCCCAGTGCTCTGAAAGCTCTCCAGGGCAACAGAAAATGTGGGGCTCTGTGCTTTCTTTCCTTCTGAACAAGTGTTAGTGTTTTCTGCACAAACGCGATTCTGCGAAGCAATGTGAACACTTCTCCTTCCCAGGCACAGAGAAGGTGCTAGCAGGGAATTCTCTGCCTGCCTTTCCCCAGTGCTCTGCAAGCTCTCCAGGGCAACATAAAATGTGGGGCTCTGTGCTTTCTTTCCTTCTGAACAAGTGTTAGTGTTTTCTGCACAAACGCGATTCTGCGAAGCAATGTGAACACTTTTGCTTCCCAGGCACAGAGAAGGTGCTAGCAGGGAATTCTTTGCTTGCCTTTCCCCAGTGCTCTGAAAGCTCTCCAGGGCAACATAAAATGTGGGGCTCTGTGCTTTCTTTCCTTCTGAACAAGTGTTAGTGTTTTCTGCACAAACGCGATTCTGCGAAGCAATGTGAACACTTCTCCTTCCCAGGCACAGAGAAGGTGCTAGCAGGGAATTCTCTGCCTGCCTTTCCCCAGTGCTCTGCAAGCTCTGCAGGGCAACAGAAAATGTGGGGCTCTGTGCTTTCTTTCCTTCTGAACAAGTGTTAGTGTTTTCTGCACAAACGCGATTCTGCGAAGCAATGTGAACACTTCTCCTTCCCAGGCACAGAGAAGGTGCTAGCAGGGAATTCTCTGCCTGCTTTTCCCCAGTGCTCTGCAAGCTCTCCAGGGCAACATCAAATGTGGGGCTCTGTGCTTTCTTTCCTTCTGAACAAGTGTTAGTGTTTTCTGCACAAACGCGATTCTGCGAAGCAATGTGAACACTTCTCCTTCCCAGGCACAGAGAAGGTGCTAGCAGGGAATTCTCTGCCTGCCTTTCCCCAGTGCTCTGCAAGCTCTGCAGGGCAACATAAAATGTGGGGCTCTGTGCTTTCTTTCCTTCTGAACAAGTGTTAGTGTTTTCTGCACAAACGCGATTCTGAGAAGCAATGTGAACACTTCTCCTTCCCAGGCACAGAGAAGGTGCTAGCAGGGAATTCTCTGCTTGCCTTTCCCCAGTGCTCTGCAAGCTCTCCAGGGCAACATAAAATCTGGGGCTCTGTGGTTTCTTTCCTTCTGAACAAGTGTTAGTGTTTTCTGCACAAACGCGATTCTGCGAAGCAATGTGAACACTTCTCCTTCCCAGGCACAGAGAAGGTGCTAGCAGGGAATTCTCTGCCTGCCTTTCCCCAGTGCTCTGCAAGCTCTCCGGGGCAACATCAAATCTGGGGCTCTGTGCTTTCTTTCCTTCTGAACAAGTGTTAGTGTTTTCTGCACAAACGCGATTCTGCGAAGCAATGGGAACACTTGTGCTTCCCAGGCACAGAGAAGGTGCTAGCAGGGAATTCTCTGCTTGCCTTTCCCCACTGCTCTGAAAGCTCTCCAGGGCAACATAAAATCTGGGGCTCTGTGGTTTCTTTCCTTCTGAACAAGTGTTAGTGTTTTCTGCACAAACGCGATTCTGCGAAGCAATGTGAACACTTCTCCTTCCCAGGCACAGAGAAGGTGCTAGCAGGGAATTCTCTGCCTGCTTTTCCCCAGTGCTCTGCAAGCTCTCCAGGGCAACAGAAAATGTGGGGCTCTGTGCTTTCTTTCCTTCTGAACAAGTGTTAGTGTTTTCTGCACAAACGCGATTCTGCGAAGCAATGTGAACACTTCTCCTTCCCAGGCACAGAGAAGGTGCTAGCAGGGAATTCTCTGCCTGCCTTTCCCCAGTGCTCTGCAAGCTCTCCAGGGCAACATAAAATGTGGGGCTCTGTGATTTCTTTCGTTCTGGACAAGTGTTAGTGTTTTCTGCACAAACGCGATTCTGCGAAGCAATGTGAACACTTTTGCTTCCCAGGCACAGAGAAGGTGCTAGCAGGGAATTCTCTGCTTGCCTTTCCCCACTGCTCTGCAAGCTCTCCAGGGCAACATAAAATGTGGGGCTCTGTGCTTTCTTTCCTTCTGAACAAGTGTTAGTGTTTTCTGCACAAACGCGATTCTGCGAAGCAATGTGAACACTTCTCCTTCCCAGGCACAGAGACGGTGCTAGCAGGGAATTCTCTGCCTGCCTTTCCCCAGTGCTCTGCAAGCTCTCCAGGGCAACATAAAATGTGGGGCTCTGTGGTTTCTTTCCTTCTGAACAAGTGTTAGTGTTTTCTGCACAAACGCGATTCTGAGAAGCAATGTGAACACTTCTGCTTCCCAGGCACAGAGAAGGTGCTAGCAGGGAATTCTCTGCCTGCCTTTCCCCAGTGCTCTGCAAGCTCTCCAGGGCAACATAAAATGTGGGGATCTGTGCTTTCTTTCCTTCTGAACAAGTGTTAGTGTTTTCTGCACAAACGCGATTCTGCGAAGCAATGTGAACACTTCTCCTTCCCAGGCACAGAGAAGGTGCTAGCAGGGAATTCTCTGCCTGCTTTTCCCCAGTGCTCTGCAAGCTCTCCAGGGCAACATAAAATGTGGGGCTCTGTGCTTTCTTTCCTTCTGAACAAGTGTTAGTGTTTTCTGCACAAACGCGATTCTGCGAAGCAATGTGAACACTTCTCCTTCCCAGGCACAGAGAAGGTGCTAGCAGGGAATTCTCTGCCTGCCTTTCCCCAGTGCTCTGCAAGCTCTCCAGGGCAACAGCAAATCTGGGGCTCTGTGCTTTCTTTCCTTCTGAACAAGTGTTAGTGTTTTCTGCACAAACGCGATTCTGAGAAGCAATGTGAACACTTCTCCTTCCCAGGCACAGAGACGGTGCTAGCAGGGAATTCTCTGCCTGCCTTTCCCCAGTGCTCTGCAAGCTCTCCAGGGCAACATAAAATGTGGGGCTCTGTGATTTCTTTCGTTCTGGACAAGTGTTAGTGTTTTCTGCACAAACGCGATTCTGCGAAGCAATGTGAACACTTCTCCTTCCCAGGCACAGAGAAGGTGCTAGCAGGGAATTCTCTGCCTGCTTTTCCCCAGTGCTCTGCAAGCTCTCCAGGGCAACATAAAATGTGGGGCTCTGTGCTTTCTTTCCTTCTGAACAAGTGTTAGTGTTTTCTGCGCAAACGCGATTCTGCGAAGCAATGTGAACACTTTTGCTTCCCAGGCACAGAGAAGGTGCTAGCAGGGAATTCTCTGCCTGCCTTTCCCCAGTGCTCTGCAAGCTCTGCAGGGCAACATAAAATGTGGGGCTCTGTGCTTTCTTTCCTTCTGAACAAGTGTTAGTGTTTTCTGCACAAACGCGATTCTGCGAAGCAATGTGAACACTTCTCCTTCCCAGGCACAGAGAAGGTGCTAGCAGGGAATTCTCTGCCTGCCTTTCCCCAGTGCTCTGCAAGCTCTCCAGGGCAACATAAAATGTGGGGCTCTGTGCTTTCTTTCCTTCTGAACAAGTGTTAGTGTTTTCTGCACAAACGCGATTCTGAGAAGCAATGTGAACACTTCTCCTTCCCAGGCACAGAGAAGGTGCTAGCAGGGAATTCTCTGCCTGCTTTTCCCCAGTGCTCTGCAAGCTCTCCAGGGCAACATCAAATGTGGGGCTCTGTGCTTTCTTTCCTTCTGAACAAGTGTTAGTGTTTTCTGCACAAACGCGATTCTGCGAAGCAATGTGAACACTTCTCCTTCCCAGGCACAGAGAAGGTGCTAGCAGGGAATTCTCTGCCTGCCTTTCCCCAGTGCTCTGCAAGCTCTCCAGGGCAACATAAAATGTGGGGCTCTGTGCTTTCTTTCCTTCTGAACAAGTGTTAGTGTTTTCTGCACAAACGCGATTCTGAGAAGCAATGTGAACACTTCTCCTTCCCAGGCACAGAGAAGGTGCTAGCAGGGAATTCTCTGCCTGCCTTTCCCCAGTGCTCTGCAAGCTCTCCAGGGCAACATAAAATCTGGGGCTCTGTGCTTTCTTTCCTTCTGAACAAGTGTTAGTGTTTTCTGCACAAACGCGATTCTGCAAAGCAATGTGAACACTTTTGCTTCCCAGGCACAGAGAAGGTGCTAGCAGGGAATTCTCTGCCTGCTTTTCCCCAGTGCTCTGCAAGCTCTGCAGGGCAACATAAAATGTGGGGCTCTGTGCTTTCTTTCCTTCTGAACAAGTGTTAGTGTTTTCTGCACAAACGCGATTCTGCGAAGCAATGTGAACACTTCTCCTTCCCAGGCACAGAGAAGGTGCTAGCAGGGAATTCTCTGCCTGCTTTTCCCCAGTGCTCTGCAAGCTCTCCAGGGCAACAGAAAATGTGGGGCTCTGTGCTTTCTTTCCTTCTGAACAAGTGTTAGTGTTTTCTGCACAAACGCGATTCTGCGAAGCAATGTGAACACTTCTCCTTCCCAGGCACAGAGAAGGTGCTAGCAGGGAATTCTCTGCCTGCCTTTCCCCAGTGCTCTGCAAGCTCTCCAGGGCAACATAAAATGTGGGGCTCTGTGATTTCTTTCGTTCTGGACAAGTGTTAGTGTTTTCTGCACAAACGCGATTCTGCGAAGCAATGTGAACACTTTTGCTTCCCAGGCACAGAGAAGGTGCTAGCAGGGAATTCTCTGCCTGCTTTTCCCCAGTGCTCTGCAAGCTCTCCAGGGCAACATAAAATGTGGGGCTCTGTGCTTTCTTTCCTTCTGAACAAGTGTTAGTGTTTTCTGCACAAACGCGATTCTGCGAAGCAATGTGAACACTTCTCCTTCCCAGGCACAGAGAAGGTGCTAGCAGGGAATTCTCTGCCTGCCTTTCCCCAGTGCTCTGCAAGCTCTCCAGGGCAACATAAAATGTGGGGCTCTGTGATTTCTTTCGTTCTGGACAAGTGTTAGTGTTTTCTGCACAAACGCTATTCTGCGAAGCAATGTGAACACTTTTGCTTCCCAGGCACAGAGAAGGTGCTAGCAGGGAATTCTTTGCTTGCCTTTCCCCAGTGCTCTGAAAGCTCTCCAGGGCAACATAAAATCTGGGGCTCTGTGGTTTCTTTCCTTCTGAACAAGTGTTAGTGTTTTCTGCACAAACGCGATTCTGCGAAGCAATGTGAACACTTCTCCTTCCCAGGCACAGAGAAGGTGCTAGCAGGGAATTCTCTGCCTGCCTTTCCCCAGTGCTCTGCAAGCTCTGCAGGGCAACAGAAAATGTGGGGCTCTGTGCTTTCTTTCCTTCTGAACAAGTGTTAGTGTTTTCTGCACAAACGCGATTCTGCGAAGCAATGTGAACACTTCTCCTTCCCAGGCACAGAGAAGGTGCTAGCAGGGAATTCTCTGCCTGCCTTTCCCCAGTGCTCTGCAAGCTCTCCAGGGCAACATAAAATGTGGGGCTCTGTGCTTTCTTTCCTTCTGAACAAGTGTTAGTGTTTTCTGCACAAACGCGATTCTGAGAAGCAATGTGAACACTTCTCCTTCCCAGGCACAGAGAAGGTGCTAGCAGGGAATTCTCTGCCTGCCTTTCCCCAGTGCTCTGCAAGCTCTCCAGGGCAACATAAAATCTGGGGCTCTGTGGTTTCTTTCCTTCTGAACAAGTGTTAGTGTTTTCTGCACAAACGCGATTCTGCGAAGCAATGTGAACACTTTTGCTTCCCAGGCACAGAGAAGGTGCTAGCAGGGAATTCTCTGCCTGCCTTTCCCCAGTGCTCTGCAAGCTCTCCGGGGCAACATCAAATCTGGGGCTCTGTGCTTTCTTTCCTTCTGAACAAGTGTTAGTGTTTTCTGCACAAACGCGATTCTGCGAAGCAATGGGAACACTTGTGCTTCCCAGGCACAGAGAAGGTGCTAGCAGGGAATTCTCTGCTTGCCTTTCCCCACTGCTCTGCAAGCTCTCCAGGGCAACATAAAATGTGGGGCTCTGTGCTTTCTTTCCTTCTGAACAAGTGTTAGTGTTTTCTGCACAAACGCGATTCTGCGAAGCAATGTGAACACTTTTGCTTCCCAGGCACAGAGAAGGTGCTAGCAGGGAATTCTCTGCCTGCCTTTCCCCAGTGCTCTGCAAGCTCTCCAGGGCAACATAAAATGTGGGGCTCTGTGCTTTCTTTCCTTCTGAACAAGTGTTAGTGTTTTCTGCACAAACGCGATTCTGCGAAGCAATGAGAACACTTCTGCTTCCCAGGCACAGAGACGGTGCTAGCAGGGAATTCTCTGCCTGCCTTTCCCCAGTGCTCTGCAAGCTCTCCAGGGCAACATAAAATGTGGGGCTCTGTGCTTTCTTTCCTTCTGAACAAGTGTTAGTGTTTTCTGCACAAACGCGATTCTGAGAAGCAATGTGAACACTTCTGCTTCCCAGGCACAGAGAAGGTGCTAGCAGGGAATTCTCTGCCTGCCTTTCCCCAGTGCTCTGCAAGCTCTCCAGGGCAACATAAAATCTGGGGCTCTGTGCTTTCTTTCCTTCTGAACAAGTGTTAGTGTTTTCTGCACAAACGCGATTCTGCAAAGCAATGTGAACACTTCTCCTTCCCAGGCACAGAGAAGGTGCTAGCAGGGAATTCTCTGCCTGCCTTTCCCCAGTGCTCTGCAAGCTCTCCAGGGCAACATAAAATGTGGGGCTCTGTGATTTCTTTCGTTCTGGACAAGTGTTAGTGTTTTCTGAACAAACGCGATTCTGCAAAGCAATGTGAACACTTTTGCTTCCCAGGCACAGAGAAGGTGCTAGCAGGGAATTCTCTGCATGCCTTTCCCCAGTGCTCTGAAAGCTCTCCAGGGCAACAGAAAATGTGGGGCTCTGTGCTTTCTTTCCTTCTGAACAAGTGTTAGTGTTTTCTGCACAAACGCGATTCTGCGAAGCAATGTGAACACTTCTCCTTCCCAGGCACAGAGAAGGTGCTAGCAGGGAATTCTCTGCCTGCCTTTCCCCAGTGCTCTGCAAGCTCTCCAGGGCAACATAAAATGTGGGGCTCTGTGCTTTCTTTCCTTCTGAACAAGTGTTAGTGTTTTCTGCACAAACGCGATTCTGCGAAGCAATGTGAACACTTTTGCTTCCCAGGCACAGAGAAGGTGCTAGCAGGGAATTCTTTGCTTGCCTTTCCCCAGTGCTCTGAAAGCTCTCCAGGGCAACATAAAATGTGGGGCTCTGTGCTTTCTTTCCTTCTGAACAAGTGTTAGTGTTTTCTGCACAAACGCGATTCTGCGAAGCAATGTGAACACTTTTGCTTCCCAGGCACAGAGAAGGTGCTAGCAGGGAATTCTCTGCCTGCCTTTCCCCAGTGCTCTGCAAGCTCTCCAGGGCAACAGCAAATCTGGGGCTCTGTGCTTTCTTTCCTTCTGAACAAGTGTTAGTGTTTTCTGCACAAACGCGATTCTGCGAAGCAATGTGAACACTTCTCCTTCCCAGGCACAGAGAAGGTGCTAGCAGGGAATTCTCTGCTTGCCTTTCCCCAGTGCTCTGCAAGCTCTCCAGGGCAACATAAAATCTGGGGCTCTGTGGTTTCTTTCCTTCTGAACAAGTGTTAGTGTTTTCTGCACAAACGCGATTCTGCGAAGCAATGTGAACACTTCTCCTTCCCAGGCACAGAGAAGGTGCTAGCAGGGAATTCTCTGCCTGCCTTTCCCCAGTGCTCTGCAAGCTCTCCGGGGCAACATCAAATCTGGGGCTCTGTGCTTTCTTTCCTTCTGAACAAGTGTTAGTGTTTTCTGCACAAACGCGATTCTGCGAAGCAATGGGAACACTTGTGCTTCCCAGGCACAGAGAAGGTGCTAGCAGGGAATTCTCTGCTTGCCTTTCCCCACTGCTCTGAAAGCTCTCCAGGGCAACATAAAATCTGGGGCTCTGTGGTTTCTTTCCTTCTGAACAAGTGTTAGTGTTTTCTGCACAAACGCGATTCTGCGAAGCAATGTGAACACTTCTCCTTCCCAGGCACAGAGAAGGTGCTAGCAGGGAATTCTCTGCCTGCTTTTCCCCAGTGCTCTGCAAGCTCTGCAGGGCAACATAAAATGTGGGGCTCTGTGCTTTCTTTCCTTCTGAACAAGTGTTAGTGTTTTCTGCACAAACGCGATTCTGCGAAGCAATGTGAACATATCTCCTTCCCAGGCACAGAGAAGGTGCTAGCAGGGAATTCTCTGCCTGCCTTTCCCCAGTGCTCTGCAAGCTCTCCAGGGCAACATAAAATGTGGGGCTCTGTGATTTCTTTCGTTCTGGACAAGTGTTAGTGTTTTCTGCACAAACGCGATTCTGCGAAGCAATGTGAACACTTTTGCTTCCCAGGCACAGAGAAGGTGCTAGCAGGGAATTCTCTGCCTGCTTTTCCCCAGTGCTCTGCAAGCTCTCCAGGGCAACATAAAATCTGGGGCTCTGTGCTTTCTTTCCTTCTGAACAAGTGTTAGTGTTTTCTGCACAAACGCGATTCTGCGAAGCAATGTGAACACTTCTCCTTCCCAGGCACAGAGAAGGTGCTAGCAGGGAATTCTCTGCCTGCCTTTCCCCAGTGCTCTGCAAGCTCTCCAGGGCAACATAAAATGTGGGGCTCTGTGATTTCTTTCGTTCTGGACAAGTGTTAGTGTTTTCTGCACAAACGCTATTCTGCGAAGCAATGTGAACACTTTTGCTTCCCAGGCACAGAGAAGGTGCTAGCAGGGAATTCTTTGCTTGCCTTTCCCCAGTGCTCTGAAAGCTCTCCAGGGCAACATAAAATCTGGGGCTCTGTGGTTTCTTTCCTTCTGAACAAGTGTTAGTGTTTTCTGCACAAACGCGATTCTGCGAAGCAATGTGAACACTTCTCCTTCCCAGGCACAGAGAAGGTGCTAGCAGGGAATTCTCTGCCTGCCTTTCCCCAGTGCTCTGCAAGCTCTGCAGGGCAACAGAAAATGTGGGGCTCTGTGCTTTCTTTCCTTCTGAACAAGTGTTAGTGTTTTCTGCACAAACGCGATTCTGCGAAGCAATGTGAACACTTCTCCTTCCCAGGCACAGAGAAGGTGCTAGCAGGGAATTCTCTGCCTGCCTTTCCCCAGTGCTCTGCAAGCTCTCCAGGGCAACATAAAATGTGGGGCTCTGTGCTTTCTTTCCTTCTGAACAAGTGTTAGTGTTTTCTGCACAAACGCGATTCTGAGAAGCAATGTGAACACTTCTCCTTCCCAGGCACAGAGAAGGTGCTAGCAGGGAATTCTCTGCCTGCCTTTCCCCAGTGCTCTGCAAGCTCTCCAGGGCAACATAAAATCTGGGGCTCTGTGCTTTCTTTCCTTCTGAACAAGTGTTAGTGTTTTCTGCACAAACGCGATTCTGCGAAGCAATGTGAACACTTTTGCTTCCCAGGCACAGAGAAGGTGCTAGCAGGGAATTCTCTGCCTGCCTTTCCCCAGTGCTCTGCAAGCACTCCAGGGCAACATAAAATGTGGGGCTCTGTGCTTTCTTTCCTTCTGAACAAGTGTTAGTGTTTTCTGCACAAACGCGATTCTGCGAAGCAATGGGAACACTTGTGCTTCCCAGGCACAGAGAAGGTGCTAGCAGGGAATTCTCTGCTTGCCTTTCCCCACTGCTCTGCAAGCTCTCCAGGGCAACATAAAATGTGGGGCTCTGTGCTTTCTTTCCTTCTGAACAAGTGTTAGTGTTTTCTGCACAAACGCGATTCTGCGAAGCAATGTGAACACTTTTGCTTCCCAGGCACAGAGAAGGTGCTAGCAGGGAATTCTCTGCCTGCCTTTCCCCAGTGCTCTGCAAGCTCTCCAGGGCAACATAAAATGTGGGGCTCTGTGCTTTCTTTCCTTCTGAACAAGTGTTAGTGTTTTCTGCACAAACGCGATTCTGCGAAGCAATGTGAACACTTCTCCTTCCCAGGCACAGAGACGGTGCTAGCAGGGAATTCTCTGCCTGCCTTTCCCCAGTGCTCTGCAAGCTCTCCAGGGCAACATAAAATGTGGGGCTCTGTGGTTTCTTTCCTTCTGAACAAGTGTTAGTGTTTTCTGCACAAACGCGATTCTGAGAAGCAATGTGAACACTTCTGCTTCCCAGGCACAGAGAAGGTGCTAGCAGGGAATTCTCTGCCTGCCTTTCCCCAGTGCTCTGCAAGCTCTCCAGGGCAACATAAAATGTGGGGCTCTGTGCTTTCTTTCCTTCTGAACAAGTGTTAGTGTTTTCTGCACAAACGCGATTCTGCAAAGCAATGTGAACACTTCTCCTTCCCAGGCACAGAGAAGGTGCTAGCAGGGAATTCTCTGCCTGCCTTTCCCCAGTGCTCTGCAAGCTCTCCAGGGCAACATAAAATGTGGGGCTCTGTGATTTCTTTCGTTCTGGACAAGTGTTAGTGTTTTCTGCACAAACGCGATTCTGCAAAGCAATGTGAACACTTTTGCTTCCCAGGCACAGAGAAGGTGCTAGCAGGGAATTCTCTGCATGCCTTTCCCCAGTGCTCTGCAAGCTCTCCAGGGCAACATAAAATCTGGGGCTCTGTGCTTTCTTTCCTTCTGAACAAGTGTTAGTGTTTTCTGCACAAACGCGATTCTGCGAAGCAATGTGAACACTTCTCCTTCCCAGGCACAGAGAAGGTGCTAGCAGGGAATTCTCTGCCTGCCTTTCCCCAGTGCTCTGCAAGCTCTCCAGGGCAACATAAAATGTGGGGCTCTGTGATTTCTTTCGTTCTGGACAAGTGTTAGTGTTTTCTGCACAAACGCGATTCTGCGAAGCAATGTGAACACTTTTGCTTCCCAGGCACAGAGAAGGTGCTAGCAGGGAATTCTTTGCTTGCCTTTCCCCAGTGCTCTGCAAGCTCTCCAGGGCAACATAAAATCTGGGGCTCTGTGGTTTCTTTCCTTCTGAACAAGTGTTAGTGTTTTCTGCACAAACGCGATTCTGCGAAGCAATGTGAACACTTCTCCTTCCCAGGCACAGAGAAGGTGCTAGCAGGGAATTCTCTGCCTGCCTTTCCCCAGTGCTCTGCAAGCTCTGCAGGGCAACATAAAATGTGGGGCTCTGTGCTTTCTTTCCTTCTGAACAAGTGTTAGTGTTTTCTGCACAAACGCGATTCTGCGAAGCAATGTGAACACTTCTCCTTCCCAGGCACAGAGAAGGTGCTAGCAGGGAATTCTCTGCCTGCTTTTCCCCAGTGCTCTGCAAGCTCTCCAGGGCAACATCAAATGTGGGGCTCTGTGCTTTCTTTCCTTCTGAACAAGTGTTAGTGTTTTCTGCACAAACGCGATTCTGCGAAGCAATGTGAACACTTCTCCTTCCCAGGCACAGAGAAGGTGCTAGCAGGGAATTCTCTGCCTGCCTTTCCCCAGTGCTCTGCAAGCTCTGCAGGGCAACATAAAATGTGGGGCTCTGTGCTTTCTTTCCTTCTGAACAAGTGTTAGTGTTTTCTGCACAAACGCGATTCTGAGAAGCAATGTGAACACTTCTCCTTCCCAGGCACAGAGAAGGTGCTAGCAGGGAATTCTCTGCTTGCCTTTCCCCAGTGCTCTGCAAGCTCTGCAGGGCAACATAAAATCTGGGGCTCTGTGGTTTCTTTCCTTCTGAACAAGTGTTAGTGTTTTCTGCACAAACGCGATTCTGCGAAGCAATGTGAACACTTTTGCTTCCCAGGCACAGAGAAGGTGCTAGCAGGGAATTCTCTGCCTGCCTTTCCCCAGTGCTCTGCAAGCTCTCCGGGGCAACATCAAATCTGGGGCTCTGTGCTTTCTTTCCTTCTGAACAAGTGTTAGTGTTTTCTGCACAAACGCGATTCTGCGAAGCAATGGGAACACTTTTGCTTCCCAGGCACAGAGAAGGTGCTAGCAGGGAATTCTCTGCTTGCCTTTCCCCACTGCTCTGAAAGCTCTCCAGGGCAACATAAAATCTGGGGCTCTGTGGTTTCTTTCCTTCTGAACAAGTGTTAGTGTTTTCTGCACAAACGCGATTCTGCGAAGCAATGTGAACACTTCTCCTTCCCAGGCACAGAGAAGGTGCTAGCAGGGAATTCTCTGCCTGCCTTTCCCCAGTGCTCTGCAAGCTCTGCAGGGCAACATAAAATGTGGGGCTCTGTGCTTTCTTTCCTTCTGAACAAGTGTTAGTGTTTTCTGCACAAACGCGATTCTGCGAAGCAATGTGAACACTTCTCCTTCCCAGGCACAGAGACGGTGCTAGCAGGGAATTCTCTGCCTGCCTTTCCCCAGTGCTCTGCAAGCTCTGCAGGGCAACATAAAATGTGGGGCTCTGTGCTTTCTTTCCTTCTGAACAAGTGTTAGTGTTTTCTGCACAAACGCGATTCTGCGAAGCAATGTGAACACTTCTCCTTCCCAGGCACAGAGAAGGTGCTAGCAGGGAATTCTCTGCCTGCCTTTCCCCAGTGCTCTGCAAGCTCTCCAGGGCAACATAAAATGTGGGGCTCTGTGCTTTCTTTCCTTCTGAACAAGTGTTAGTGTTTTCTGCACAAACGCGATTCTGCGAAGCAATGTGAACACTTTTGCTTCCCAGGCACAGAGAAGGTGCTAGCAGGGAATTCTCTGCCTGCCTTTCCCCAGTGCTCTGCAAGCTCTGCAGGGCAACATAAAATGTGGGGCTCTGTGGTTTCTTTCCTTCTGAACAAGTGTTAGTGTTTTCTGCACAAACGCGATTCTGCGAAGCAATGTGAACACTTCTCCTTCCCAGGCACAGAGAAGGTGCTAGCAGGGAATTCTCTGCCTGCCTTTCCCCAGTGCTCTGCAAGCTCTCCAGGGCAACATAAAATGTGGGGCTCTGTGATTTCTTTCGTTCTGGACAAGTGTTAGTGTTTTCTGCACAAACGCGATTCTGCGAAGCAATGTGAACACTTCTCCTTCCCAGGCACAGAGAAGGTGCTAGCAGGGAATTCTCTGCCTGCCTTTCCCCAGTGCTCTGCAAGCTCTCCAGGGCAACATAAAATCTGGGGCTCTGTGGTTTCTTTCCTTCTGAACAAGTGTTAGTGTTTTCTGCACAAACGCGATTCTGAGAAGCAATGCGAACACTTCTCCTTCCCAGGCACAGAGAAGGTGCTAGCAGGGAATTCTCTGCCTGCCTTTCCCCAGTGCTCTGCAAGCTCTCCAGGGCAACATAAAATGTGGGGCTCTGTGCTTTCTTTCCTTCTGAACAAGTGTTAGTGTTTTCTGCACAAATGCGATTCTGCAAAGCAATGTGAACACTTCTCCTTCCCAGGCACAGAGAAGGTGCTAGCAGGGAATTCTCTGCCTGCCTTTCCCCAGCGCTCTGCAAGCTCTCCAGGGCAACATAAAATCTGGGGCTCTGTGGTTTCTTTCCTTCTGAACAAGTGTTAGTGTTTTCTGCACAAACGCGATTCTGCGAAGCAATGTGAACACTTCTCCTTCCCAGGCACAGAGAAGGTGCTAGCAGGGAATTCTCTGCCTGCCTTTCCCCAGTGCTCTGCAAGCTCTCCAGGGCAACATAAAATGTGGGGCTCTGTGCTTTCTTTCCTTCTGAACAAGTGTTAGTGTTTTCTGCACAAACGCGATTCTGCGAAGCAATGTGAACACTTGTGCTTCCCAGGCACAGAGAAGGTGCTAGCAGGGAATTCTCTGCTTGCCTTTCCCCACTGCTCTGAAAGCTCTCCAGGGCAACATAAAATCTGGGGCTCTGTGGTTTCTTTCCTTCTGAACAAGTGTTAGTGTTTTCTGCACAAACGCGATTCTGAGAAGCAATGTGAACACTTCTCCTTCCCAGGCACAAAGAAGGTGCTAGCAGGGAATTCTCTGCCTGCCTTTCCCCAGTGCTCTGCAAGCTCTCCAGGGCAACATAAAATCTGGGGCTCTGTGCTTTCTTTCCTTCTGAACAAGTGTTAGTGTTTTCTGCACAAACGCGATTCTGCAAAGCAATGTGAACACTTTTGCTTCCCAGGCACAGAGAAGGTGCTAGCAGGGAATTCTCTGCCTGCTTTTCCCCAGTGCTCTGCAAGCTCTCCAGGGCAACAGAAAATGTGGGGCTCTGTGGTTTCTTTCCTTCTGAACAAGTGTTAGTGTTTTCTGCACAAACGCGATTCTGCGAAGCAATGTGAACACTTTTGCTTCCCAGGCACAGAGAAGGTGCTAGCAGGGAATTCTCTGCCTGCCTTTCCCCAGTGCTCTGCAAGCTCTCCAGGGCAACATAAAATGTGGGGCTCTGTGCTTTCTTTCCTTCTGAACAAGTGTTAGTGTTTTCTGCACAAACGCGATTCTGCGAAGCAATGTGAACACTTCTCCTTCCCAGGCACAGAGAAGGTGCTAGCAGGGAATTCTCTGCCTGCTTTTCCCCAGTGCTCTGCAAGCTCTCCAGGGCAACATAAAATGTGGGGCTCTGTGCTTTCTTTCCTTCTGAACAAGTGTTAGTGTTTTCTGCACAAACGCGATTCTGCGAAGCAATGTGAACACTTCTCCTTCCCAGGCACAGAGAAGGTGCTAGCAGGGAATTCTCTGCCTGCCTTTCCCCAGTGCTCTGCAAGCTCTGCAGGGCAACATCAAATCTGGGGCTCTGTGCTTTCTTTCCTTCTGAACAAGTGTTAGTGTTTTCTGCACAAACGCGATTCTGAGAAGCAATGTGAACACTTCTCCTTCCCAGGCACAGAGAAGGTGCTAGCAGGGAATTCTCTGCCTGCCTTTCCCCAGTGCTCTGCAAGCTCTCCAGGGCAACATAAAATCTGGGGCTCTGTCCTTTCTTTCCTTCTGAACAAGTGTTAGTGTTTTCTGCACAAAAGCGATTCTGCAAAGCAATGTGAACACTTTTGCTTCCCAGGCACAGAGAAGGTGCTAGCAGGGAATTCTCTGCCTGCTTTTCCCCAGTGCTCTGCAAGCTCTGCAGGGCAACATCAAATGTGGGGCTCTGTGCTTTCTTTCCTTCTGAACAAGTGTTAGTGTTTTCTGCACAAACGCGATTCTGAGAAGCAATGTGAACACTTTTGCTTCCCAGGCACAGAGAAGGTGCTAGCAGGGAATTCTCTGCCTGCTTTTCCCCAGTGCTCTGCAAGCTCTCCAGGGCAAGAGAAAATGTGGGGCTCTGTGCTTTCTTTCCTTCTGAACAAGTGTTAGTGTTTTCTGCACAAACGCGATTCTGCGAAGCAATGTGAACACTTCTCCTTCCCAGGCACAGAGAAGGTGCTAGCAGGGAATTCTCTGCCTGCCTTTCCCCAGTGCTCTGCAAGCTCTCCAGGGCAACAGAAAATGTGGGGCTCTGTGATTTCTTTCGTTCTGGACAAGTGTTAGTGTTTTCTGCACAAACGCGATTCTGCGAAGCAATGTGAACACTTTTGCTTCCCAGGCACAGAGAAGGTGCTAGCAGGGAATTCTCTGCCTGCCTTTCCCCACTGCTCTGCAAGCTCTCCAGGGCAACATAAAATGTGGGGCTCTGTGCTTTCTTTCCTTCTGAACAAGTGTTAGTGTTTTCTGCACAAACGCGATTCTGCGAAGCAATGTGAACACTTCTCCTTCCCAGGCACAGAGAAGGTGCTAGCAGGGAATTCTCTGCCTGCCTTTCCCCAGTGCTCTGCAAGCTCTGCAGGGCAACAGAAAATGTGGGGCTCTGTGCTTTCTTTCCTTCTGAACAAGTGTTAGTGTTTTCTGCACAAACGCGATTCTGCGAAGCAATGTGAACACTTCTCCTTCCCAGGCACAGAGAAGGTGCTAGCAGGGAATTCTCTGCCTGCCTTTCCCCAGTGCTCTGCAAGCTCTGCAGGGCAACAGAAAATGTGGGGCTCTGTGCTTTCTTTCCTTCTGAACAAGTGTTAGTGTTTTCTGCACAAACGCGATTCTGCGAAGCAATGTGAACACTTCTCCTTCCCAGGCACAGAGAAGGTGCTAGCAGGGAATTCTCTGCCTGCCTTTCCCCAGTGCTCTGCAAGCTCTCCAGGGCAACATCAAATCTGGGGCTCTGTGCTTTCTTTCCTTCTGAACAAGTGTTAGTGTTTTCTGCACAAACGCGATTCTGCGAAGCAATGTGAACACTTTTGCTTCCCAGGCACAGAGAAGGTGCTAGCAGGGAATTCTCTGCCTGCTTTTCCCCAGTGCTCTGCAAGCTCTGCAGGGCAACATAAAATGTGGGGCTCTGTGCTTTCTTTCCTTCTGAACAAGTGTTAGTGTTTTCTGCACAAACGCGATTCTGCGAAGCAATGTGAACACTTCTCCTTCCCAGGCACAGAGAAGGTGCTAGCAGGGAATTCTCTGCCTGCCTTTCCCCAGTGCTCTGCAAGCTCTGCAGGGCAACATAAAATGTGGGGCTCTGTGCTTTCTTTCCTTCTGAACAAGTGTTAGTGTTTTCTGCACAAACGCGATTCTGCGAAGCAATGTGAACACTTCTCCTTCCCAGGCACAGAGACGGTGCTAGCAGGGAATTCTCTGCCTGCCTTTCCCCAGTGCTCTGCAAGCTCTGCAGGGCAACATAAAATCTGGGGCTCTGTGCTTTCTTTCCTTCTGAACAAGTGTTAGTGTTTTCTGCACAAACGCGATTCTGCGAAGCAATGTGAACACTTTTGCTTCCCAGGCACAGAGAAGGTGCTAGCAGGGAATTCTCTGCCTGCCTTTCCCCAGTGCTCTGCAAGCTCTCCAGGGCAACATAAAATGTGGGGCTCTGTGCTTTCTTTCCTTCTGAACAAGTGTTAGTGTTTTCTGCACAAACGCGATTCTGCGAAGCAATGTGAACACTTCTCCTTCCCAGGCACAGAGAAGGTGCTAGCAGGGAATTCTCTGCCTGCCTTTCCCCAGTGCTCTGCAAGCTCTGCAGGGCAACAGAAAATGTGGGGCTCTGTGCTTTCTTTCCTTCTGAACAAGTGTTAGTGTTTTCTGCACAAACGCGATTCTGCGAAGCAATGTGAACACTTCTCCTTCCCAGGCACAGAGAAGGTACTAGCAGGGAATTCTCTGCCTGCCTTTCCCCAGTGCTCTGCAAGCTCTCCAGGGCAACATAAAATGTGGGGCTCTGTGATTTCTTTCGTTCTGGACAAGTGTTAGTGTTTTCTGCACAAACGCGATTCTGCGAAGCAATGTGAACACTTTTGCTTCCCAGGCACAGAGAAGGTGCTAGCAGGGAATTCTCTGCCTGCCTTTCCCCAGTGCTCTGCAAGCTCTCCAGGGCAACATAAAATCTGGGGCTCTGTGGTTTCTTTCCTTCTGAACAAGTGTTAGTGTTTTCTGCACAAACGCGATTCTGCGAAGCAATGTGAACACTTCTCCTTCCCAGGCACAGAGAAGGTGCTAGCAGGGAATTCTCTGCCTGCCTTTCCCCAGTGCTCTGCAAGCTCTCCAGGGCAACAGAAAATGTGGGGCTCTGTGCTTTCTTTCCTTCTGAACAAGTGTTAGTGTTTTCTGCACAAACGCGATTCTGCGAAGCAATGTGAACACTTTTGCTTCCCAGGCACAGAGAAGGTGCTAGCAGGGAATTCTCTGCCTGCCTTTCCCCAGTGCTCTGCAAGCTCTGCAGGGCAACATAAAATGTGGGGCTCTGTGATTTCTTTCCTTCTGAACAAGTGTTAGTGTTTTCTGCACAAACGCGATTCTGCGAAGCAATGTGAACACTTTTGCTTCCCAGGCACAGAGAAGGTGCTAGCAGGGAATTCTCTGCCTGCTTTTCCCCAGTGCTCTGCAAGCTCTCCAGGGCAACATAAAATCTGGGGCTCTGTGCTTTCTTTCCTTCTGAACAAGTGTTAGTGTTTTCTGCACAAACGCGATTCTGCGAAGCAATGTGAACACTTCTCCTTCCCAGGCACAGAGAAGGTGCTAGCAGGGAATTCTCTGCCTGCCTTTCCCCAGTGCTCTGCAAGCTCTCCAGGGCAACAGAAAATGTGGGGCTCTGTGATTTCTTTCGTTCTGGACAAGTGTTAGTGTTTTCTGCACAAACGCGATTCTGCGAAGCAATGTGAACACTTTTGCTTCCCAGGCACAGAGAAGGTGCTAGCAGGGAATTCTCTGCTTGCCTTTCCCCAGTGCTCTGAAAGCTCTCCAGGGCAACATAAAATGTGGGGCTCTGTGCTTTCTTTCCTTCTGAACAAGTGTTAGTGTTTTCTGCACAAACGCGATTCTGAGAAGCAATGTGAACACTTCTCCTTCCCAGGCACAGAGAAGGTGCTAGCAGGGAATTCTCTGCCTGCCTTTCCCCAGTGCTCTGCAAGCTCTGCAGGGCAACATAAAATGTGGGGCTCTGTGCTTTCTTTCCTTCTGAACAAGTGTTAGTGTTTTCTGCACAAACGCGATTCTGCGAAGCAATGTGAACACTTCTCCTTCCCAGGCACAGAGAAGGTGCTAGCAGGGAATTCTCTGCCTGCCTTTCCCCAGTGCTCTGCAAGCTCTGCAGGGCAACATAAAATGTGGGGCTCTGTGCTTTCTTTCCTTCTGAACAAGTGTTAGTGTTTTCTGCACAAACGCGATTCTGCGAAGCAATGTGAACACTTTTGCTTCCCAGGCACAGAGAAGGTGCTAGCAGGGAATTCTCTGCCTGCCTTTCCCCAGTGCTCTGCAAGCTCTCCAGGGCAACATAAAATGTGGGGCTCTGTGCTTTCTTTCCTTCTGAACAAGTGTTAGTGTTTTCTGCACAAACGCGATTCTGCGAAGCAATGTGAACACTTTTGCTTCCCAGGCACAGAGAAGGTGCTAGCAGGGAATTCTCTGCCTGCCTTTCCCCAGTGCTCTGCAAGCTCTGCAGGGCAACAGAAAATGTGGGGCTCTGTGCTTTCTTTCCTTCTGAACAAGTGTTAGTGTTTTCTGCACAAACGCGATTCTGCGAAGCAATGTGAACACTTCTACTTCCCAGGCACAGAGAAGGTACTAGCAGGGAATTCTCTGCCTGCCTTTCCCCAGTGCTCTGCAAGCTCTCCAGGGCAACATAAAATGTGGGGCTCTGTGATTTCTTTCGTTCTGGACAAGTGTTAGTGTTTTCTGCACAAACGCGATTCTGCGAAGCAATGTGAACACTTTTGCTTCCCAGGCACAGAGAAGGTGCTAGCAGGGAATTCTCTGCCTGCCTTTCCCCAGTGCTCTGCAAGCTCTCCAGGGCAACATAAAATGTGGGGCTCTGTGCTTTCTTTCCTTCTGAACAAGTGTTAGTGTTTTCTGCACAAACGCGATTCTGCAAAGCAATGTGAACACTTTTGCTTCCCAGGCACAGAGAAGGTGCTAGCAGGGAATTCTCTGCCTGCTTTTCCCCAGTGCTCTGCAAGCTCTGCAGGGCAACAGAAAATGTGGGGCTCTGTGGTTTCTTTCCTTCTGAACAAGTGTTAGTGTTTTCTGCACAAACGCAATTCTGCGAAGCAATGTGAACACTTTTGCTTCCCAGGCACAGAGAAGGTGCTAGCAGGGAATTCTCTGCCTGCCTTTCCCCAGTGCTCTGCAAGCTCTCCAGGGCAACATAAAATGTGGGGCTCTGTGCTTTCTTTCCTTCTGAACAAGTGTTAGTGTTTTCTGCACAAACGCGATTCTGCGAAGCAATGTGAACACTTCTCCTTCCCAGGCACAGAGAAGGTGCTAGCAGGGAATTCTCTGCCTGCTTTTCCCCAGTGCTCTGCAAGCTCTCCAGGGCAACATAAAATGTGGGGCTCTGTGCTTTCTTTCCTTCTGAACAAGTGTTAGTGTTTTCTGCACAAACGCGATTCTGCGAAGCAATGTGAACACTTCTCCTTCCCAGGCACAGAGAAGGTGCTAGCAGGGAATTCTCTGCCTGCCTTTCCCCAGTGCTCTGCAAGCTCTGCAGGGCAACATCAAATCTGGGGCTCTGTGCTTTCTTTCCTTCTGAACAAGTGTTAGTGTTTTCTGCACAAACGCGATTCTGCGAAGCAATGTGAACACTTCTCCTTCCCAGGCACAGAGAAGGTGCTAGCAGGGAATTCTCTGCCTGCCTTTCCCCAGTGCTCTGCAAGCTCTCCAGGGCAACATAAAATGTGGGGCTCTGTGCTTTCTTTCCTTCTGAACAAGTGTTAGTGTTTTCTGCACAAACGCGATTCTGCAAAGCAATGTGAACACTTTTGCTTCCCAGGCACAGAGAAGGTGCTAGCAGGGAATTCTCTGCCTGCTTTTCCCCAGTGCTCTGCAAGCTCTGCAGGGCAACATAAAATGTGGGGCTCTGTGGTTTCTTTCCTTCTGAACAAGTGTTAGTGTTTTCTGCACAAACGCAATTCTGCGAAGCAATGTGAACACTTCTCCTTCCCAGGCACAGAGAAGGTGCTAGCAGGGAATTCTCTGCCTGCCTTTCCCCAGTGCTCTGCAAGCTCTCCAGGGCAACATAAAATGTGGGGCTCTGTGCTTTCTTTCCTTCTGAACAAGTGTTAGTGTTTTCTGCACAAACGCGATTCTGCGAAGCAATGTGAACACTTCTCCTTCCCAGGCACAGAGAAGGTGCTAGCAGGGAATTCTCTGCCTGCTTTTCCCCAGTGCTCTGCAAGCTCTCCAGGGCAACATAAAATGTGGGGCTCTGTGCTTTCTTTCCTTCTGAACAAGTGTTAGTGTTTTCTGCACAAACGCGATTCTGCGAAGCAATGTGAACACTTCTCCTTCCCAGGCACAGAGAAGGTGCTAGCAGGGAATTCTCTGCCTGCCTTTCCCCAGTGCTCTGCAAGCTCTGCAGGGCAACATCAAATCTGGGGCTCTGTGCTTTCTTTCCTTCTGAACAAGTGTTAGTGTTTTCTGCACAAACGCGATTCTGCGAAGCAATGTGAACACTTCTCCTTCCCAGGCACAGAGAAGGTGCTAGCAGGGAATTCTCTGCCTGCCTTTCCCCAGTGCTCTGCAAGCTCTCCAGGGCAACATAAAATGTGGGGCTCTGTGCTTTCTTTCCTTCTGAACAAGTGTTAGTGTTTTCTGCACAAACGCGATTCTGCAAAGCAATGTGAACACTTTTGCTTCCCAGGCACAGAGAAGGTGCTAGCAGGGAATTCTCTGCCTGCTTTTCCCCAGTGCTCTGCAAGCTCTGCAGGGCAACAGAAAATGTGGGGCTCTGTGGTTTCTTTCCTTCTGAACAAGTGTTAGTGTTTTCTGCACAAACGCAATTCTGCGAAGCAATGTGAACACTTCTCCTTCCCAGGCACAGAGAAGGTGCTAGCAGGGAATTCTCTGCCTGCCTTTCCCCAGTGCTCTGCAAGCTCTCCAGGGCAACATAAAATGTGGGGCTCTGTGCTTTCTTTCCTTCTGAACAAGTGTTAGTGTTTTCTGCACAAACGCGATTCTGCGAAGCAATGTGAACACTTCTCCTTCCCAGGCACAGAGAAGGTGCTAGCAGGGAATTCTCTGCCTGCTTTTCCCCAGTGCTCTGCAAGCTCTCCAGGGCAACATAAAATGTGGGGCTCTGTGCTTTCTTTCCTTCTGAACAAGTGTTAGTGTTTTCTGCACAAACGCGATTCTGCGAAGCAATGTGAACACTTCTCCTTCCCAGGCACAGAGAAGGTGCTAGCAGGGAATTCTCTGCCTGCCTTTCCCCAGTGCTCTGCAAGCTCTGCAGGGCAACATAAAATGTGGGGCTCTGTGCTTTCTTTCCTTCTGAACAAGTGTTAGTGTTTTCTGCACAAACGCGATTCTGCGAAGCAATGTGAACACTTCTCCTTCCCAGGCACAGAGAAGGTGCTAGCAGGGAATTCTCTGCCTGCCTTTCCCCAGTGCTCTGCAAGCTCTCCAGGGCAACATAAAATGTGGGGCTCTGTGCTTTCTTTCCTTCTGAACAAGTGTTAGTGTTTTCTGCACAAACGCGATTCTGCAAAGCAATGTGAACACTTTTGCTTCCCAGGCACAGAGAAGGTGCTAGCAGGGAATTCTCTGCCTGCTTTTCCCCAGTGCTCTGCAAGCTCTGCAGGGCAACATAAAATGTGGGGCTCTGTGCTTTCTTTCCTTCTGAACAAGTGTTAGTGTTTTCTGCACAAACGCGATTCTGCGAAGCAATGTGAACACTTCTACTTCCCAGGCACAGAGAAGGTACTAGCAGGGAATTCTCTGCCTGCCTTTCCCCAGTGCTCTGCAAGCTCTCCAGGGCAACATAAAATGTGGGGCTCTGTGATTTCTTTCGTTCTGGACAAGTGTTAGTGTTTTCTGCACAAACGCGATTCTGCGAAGCAATGTGAACACTTTTGCTTCCCAGGCACAGAGAAGGTGCTAGCAGGGAATTCTCTGCCTGCCTTTCCCCAGTGCTCTGCAAGCTCTCCAGGGCAACATAAAATGTGGGGCTCTGTGCTTTCTTTCCTTCTGAACAAGTGTTAGTGTTTTCTGCACAAACGCGATTCTGCAAAGCAATGTGAACACTTTTGCTTCCCAGGCACAGAGAAGGTGCTAGCAGGGAATTCTCTGCCTGCTTTTCCCCAGTGCTCTGCAAGCTCTGCAGGGCAACAGAAAATGTGGGGCTCTGTGGTTTCTTTCCTTCTGAACAAGTGTTAGTGTTTTCTGCACAAACGCAATTCTGCGAAGCAATGTGAACACTTTTGCTTCCCAGGCACAGAGAAGGTGCTAGCAGGGAATTCTCTGCCTGCCTTTCCCCAGTGCTCTGCAAGCTCTCCAGGGCAACATAAAATGTGGGGCTCTGTGCTTTCTTTCCTTCTGAACAAGTGTTAGTGTTTTCTGCACAAACGCGATTCTGCGAAGCAATGTGAACACTTCTCCTTCCCAGGCACAGAGAAGGTGCTAGCAGGGAATTCTCTGCCTGCTTTTCCCCAGTGCTCTGCAAGCTCTCCAGGGCAACATAAAATGTGGGGCTCTGTGCTTTCTTTCCTTCTGAACAAGTGTTAGTGTTTTCTGCACAAACGCGATTCTGCGAAGCAATGTGAACACTTCTCCTTCCCAGGCACAGAGAAGGTGCTAGCAGGGAATTCTCTGCCTGCCTTTCCCCAGTGCTCTGCAAGCTCTGCAGGGCAACATCAAATCTGGGGCTCTGTGCTTTCTTTCCTTCTGAACAAGTGTTAGTGTTTTCTGCACAAACGCGATTCTGCGAAGCAATGTGAACACTTCTCCTTCCCAGGCACAGAGAAGGTGCTAGCAGGGAATTCTCTGCCTGCCTTTCCCCAGTGCTCTGCAAGCTCTCCAGGGCAACATAAAATGTGGGGCTCTGTGCTTTCTTTCCTTCTGAACAAGTGTTAGTGTTTTCTGCACAAACGCGATTCTGCAAAGCAATGTGAACACTTTTGCTTCCCAGGCACAGAGAAGGTGCTAGCAGGGAATTCTCTGCCTGCTTTTCCCCAGTGCTCTGCAAGCTCTGCAGGGCAACATAAAATGTGGGGCTCTGTGGTTTCTTTCCTTCTGAACAAGTGTTAGTGTTTTCTGCACAAACGCAATTCTGCGAAGCAATGTGAACACTTCTCCTTCCCAGGCACAGAGAAGGTGCTAGCAGGGAATTCTCTGCCTGCCTTTCCCCAGTGCTCTGCAAGCTCTCCAGGGCAACATAAAATGTGGGGCTCTGTGCTTTCTTTCCTTCTGAACAAGTGTTAGTGTTTTCTGCACAAACGCGATTCTGCGAAGCAATGTGAACACTTCTCCTTCCCAGGCACAGAGAAGGTGCTAGCAGGGAATTCTCTGCCTGCTTTTCCCCAGTGCTCTGCAAGCTCTCCAGGGCAACATAAAATGTGGGGCTCTGTGCTTTCTTTCCTTCTGAACAAGTGTTAGTGTTTTCTGCACAAACGCGATTCTGCGAAGCAATGTGAACACTTCTCCTTCCCAGGCACAGAGAAGGTGCTAGCAGGGAATTCTCTGCCTGCCTTTCCCCAGTGCTCTGCAAGCTCTGCAGGGCAACATCAAATCTGGGGCTCTGTGCTTTCTTTCCTTCTGAACAAGTGTTAGTGTTTTCTGCACAAACGCGATTCTGCGAAGCAATGTGAACACTTCTCCTTCCCAGGCACAGAGAAGGTGCTAGCAGGGAATTCTCTGCCTGCCTTTCCCCAGTGCTCTGCAAGCTCTCCAGGGCAACATAAAATGTGGGGCTCTGTGCTTTCTTTCCTTCTGAACAAGTGTTAGTGTTTTCTGCACAAACGCGATTCTGCAAAGCAATGTGAACACTTTTGCTTCCCAGGCACAGAGAAGGTGCTAGCAGGGAATTCTCTGCCTGCTTTTCCCCAGTGCTCTGCAAGCTCTGCAGGGCAACAGAAAATGTGGGGCTCTGTGGTTTCTTTCCTTCTGAACAAGTGTTAGTGTTTTCTGCACAAACGCAATTCTGCGAAGCAATGTGAACACTTCTCCTTCCCAGGCACAGAGAAGGTGCTAGCAGGGAATTCTCTGCCTGCCTTTCCCCAGTGCTCTGCAAGCTCTCCAGGGCAACATAAAATCTGGGGCTCTGTGCTTTCTTTCCTTCTGAACAAGTGTTAGTGTTTTCTGCACAAACGCGATTCTGCGAAGCAATGTGAACACTTCTCCTTCCCAGGCACAGAGAAGGTGCTAGCAGGGAATTCTCTGCCTGCTTTTCCCCAGTGCTCTGCAAGCTCTCCAGGGCAACATAAAATGTGGGGCTCTGTGCTTTCTTTCCTTCTGAACAAGTGTTAGTGTTTTCTGCACAAACGCGATTCTGCGAAGCAATGTGAACACTTCTCCTTCCCAGGCACAGAGAAGGTGCTAGCAGGGAATTCTCTGCCTGCCTTTCCCCAGTGCTCTGCAAGCTCTGCAGGGCAACATCAAATCTGGGGCTCTGTGCTTTCTTTCCTTCTGAACAAGTGTTAGTGTTTTCTGCACAAACGCGATTCTGCGAAGCAATGTGAACACTTCTCCTTCCCAGGCACAGAGAAGGTGCTAGCAGGGAATTCTCTGCCTGCCTTTCCCCAGTGCTCTGCAAGCTCTCCAGGGCAACATAAAATGTGGGGCTCTGTGCTTTCTTTCCTTCTGAACAAGTGTTAGTGTTTTCTGCACAAACGCGATTCTGCAAAGCAATGTGAACACTTTTGCTTCCCAGGCACAGAGAAGGTGCTAGCAGGGAATTCTCTGCCTGCTTTTCCCCAGTGCTCTGCAAGCTCTGCAGGGCAACATAAAATGTGGGGCTCTGTGCTTTCTTTCCTTCTGAACAAGTGTTAGTGTTTTCTGCACAAACGCGATTCTGAGAAGCAATGTGAACACTTCTCCTTCCCAGGCACAGAGAAGGTGCTAGCAGGGAATTCTCTGCCTGCTTTTCCCCAGTGCTCTGCAAGCTCTCCAGGGCAACAGAAAATGTGGGGCTCTGTGCTTTCTTTCCTTCTGAACAAGTGTTAGTGTTTTCTGCACAAACGCGATTCTGCGAAGCAATGTGAACACTTCTCCTTCCCAGGCACAGAGAAGGTGCTAGCAGGGAATTCTCTGCCTGCCTTTCCCCAGTGCTCTGCAAGCTCTCCAGGGCAACATAAAATGTGGGGCTCTGTGCTTTCTTTCCTTCTGAACAAGTGTTAGTGTTTTCTGCACAAACGCGATTCTGAGAAGCAATGTGAACACTTCTCCTTCCCAGGCACAGAGAAGGTGCTAGCAGGGAATTCTCTGCCTGCCTTTCCCCAGTGCTCTGCAAGCTCTCCAGGGCAACATAAAATCTGGGGCTCTGTGCTTTCTTTCCTTCTGAACAAGTGTTAGTGTTTTCTGCACAAACGCGATTCTGCGAAGCAATGTGAACACTTCTCCTTCCCAGGCACAGAGAAGGTGCTAGCAGGGAATTCTCTGCCTGCCTTTCCCCAGTGCTCTGCAAGCTCTGCAGGGCAACAGAAAATGTGGGGCTCTGTGCTTTCTTTCCTTCTGAACAAGTGTTAGTGTTTTCTGCACAAACGCGATTCTGCGAAGCAATGTGAACACTTTTGCTTCCCAGGCACAGAGAAGGTGCTAGCAGGGAATTCTCTGCTTGCCTTTCCCCAGTGCTCTGAAAGCTCTCCAGGGCAACATAAAATCTGGGGCTCTGTGGTTTCTTTCCTTCTGAACAAGTGTTAGTGTTTTCTGCACAAACGCGATTCTGCGAAGCAATGTGAACACTTTTGCTTCCCAGGCACAGAGAAGGTGCTAGCAGGGAATTCTCTGCCTGCCTTTCCCCAGTGCTCTGCAAGCTCTGCAGGGCAACAGAAAATGTGGGGCTCTGTGCTTTCTTTCCTTCTGAACAAGTGTTAGTGTTTTCTGCACAAACGCGATTCTGCGAAGCAATGTGAACACTTCTCCTTCCCAGGCACAGAGAAGGTGCTAGCAGGGAATTCTCTGCCTGCCTTTCCCCAGTGCTCTGCAAGCTCTCCGGGGCAACATCAAATCTGGGGCTCTGTGCTTTCTTTCCTTCTGAACAAGTGTTAGTGTTTTCTGCACAAACGCGATTCTGCGAAGCAATGGGAACACTTGTGCTTCCCAGGCACAGAGAAGGTGCTAGCAGGGAATTCTCTGCTTGCCTTTCCCCAGTGCTCTGAAAGCTCTCCAGGGCAACATAAAATCTGGGGCTCTGTGGTTTCTTTCCTTCTGAACAAGTGTTAGTGTTTTCTGCACAAACGCGATTCTGCGAAGCAATGTGAACACTTCTCCTTCCCAGGCACAGAGAAGGTGCTAGCAGGGAATTCTCTGCCTGCCTTTCCCCAGTGCTCTGCAAGCTCTGCAGGGCAACATAAAATGTGGGGCTCTGTGCTTTCTTTCCTTCTGAACAAGTGTTAGTGTTTTCTGCACAAACGCGATTCTGCGAAGCAATGTGAACACTTCTCCTTCCCAGGCACAGAGAAGGTGCTAGCAGGGAATTCTCTGCCTGCTTTTCCCCAGTGCTCTGCAAGCTCTGCAGGGCAACATAAAATGTGGGGCTCTGTGCTTTCTTTCCTTCTGAACAAGTGTTAGTGTTTTCTGCACAAACGCGATTCTGAGAAGCAATGTGAACACTTCTCCTTCCCAGGCACAGAGAAGGTGCTAGCAGGGAATTCTCTGCCTGCCTTTCCCCAGTGCTCTGCAAGCTCTCCAGGGCAACATAAAATCTGGGGCTCTGTGCTTTCTTTCCTTCTGAACAAGTGTTAGTGTTTTCTGCACAAACGCGATTCTGCAAAGCAATGTGAACACTTTTGCTTCCCAGGCACAGAGAAGGTGCTAGCAGGGAATTCTCTGCCTGCTTTTCCCCAGTGCTCTGCAAGCTCTGCAGGGCAACATAAAATGTGGGGCTCTGTGCTTTCTTTCCTTCTGAACAAGTGTTAGTGTTTTCTGCACAAACGCGATTCTGCGAAGCAATGTGAACACTTCTCCTTCCCAGGCACAGAGAAGGTGCTAGCAGGGAATTCTCTGCCTGCTTTTCCCCAGTGCTCTGCAAGCTCTCCAGGGCAACAGAAAATGTGGGGCTCTGTGCTTTCTTTCCTTCTGAACAAGTGTTAGTGTTTTCTGCACAAACGCGATTCTGCGAAGCAATGTGAACACTTCTCCTTCCCAGGCACAGAGAAGGTGCTAGCAGGGAATTCTCTGCCTGCCTTTCCCCAGTGCTCTGCAAGCTCTCCAGGGCAACATAAAATGTGGGGCTCTGTGGTTTCTTTCCTTCTGAACAAGTGTTAGTGTTTTCTGCACAAACGCGATTCTGCGAAGCAATGTGAACACTTCTCCTTCCCAGGCACAGAGAAGGTGCTAGCAGGGAATTCTCTGCCTGCCTTTCCCCAGTGCTCTGCAAGCTCTGCAGGGCAACAGAAAATGTGGGGCTCTGTGCTTTCTTTCCTTCTGAACAAGTGTTAGTGTTTTCTGCACAAACGCGATTCTGCGAAGCAATGTGAACACTTCTCCTTCCCAGGCACAGAGAAGGTGCTAGCAGGGAATTCTCTGCCTGCCTTTCCCCAGTGCTCTGCAAGCTCTCCAGGGCAACAGAAAATGTGGGGCTCTGTGCTTTCTTTCCTTCTGAACAAGTGTTAGTGTTTTCTGCACAAACGCGATTCTGAGAAGCAATGTGAACACTTCTCCTTCCCAGGCACAGAGAAGGTGCTAGCAGGGAATTCTCTGCCTGCCTTTCCCCAGTGCTCTGCAAGCTCTCCAGGGCAACATAAAATCTGGGGCTCTGTGGTTTCTTTCCTTCTGAACAAGTGTTAGTGTTTTCTGCACAAACGCGATTCTGCGAAGCAATGTGAACACTTTTGCTTCCCAGGCACAGAGAAGGTGCTAGCAGGGAATTCTCTGCCTGCCTTTCCCCAGTGCTCTGCAAGCTCTCCGGGGCAACATCAAATCTGGGGCTCTGTGCTTTCTTTCCTTCTGAACAAGTGTTAGTGTTTTCTGCACAAACGCGATTCTGCGAAGCAATGGGAACACTTGTGCTTCCCAGGCACAGAGAAGGTGCTAGCAGGGAATTCTCTGCTTGCCTTTCCCCACTGCTCTGCAAGCTCTCCAGGGCAACATAAAATGTGGGGCTCTGTGCTTTCTTTCCTTCTGAACAAGTGTTAGTGTTTTCTGCACAAACGCGATTCTGCGAAGCAATGTGAACACTTTTGCTTCCCAGGCACAGAGAAGGTGCTAGCAGGGAATTCTCTGCCTGCCTTTCCCCAGTGCTCTGCAAGCTCTCCAGGGCAACATAAAATGTGGGGCTCTGTGCTTTCTTTCCTTCTGAACAAGTGTTAGTGTTTTCTGCACAAACGCGATTCTGCGAAGCAATGTGAACACTTCTCCTTCCCAGGCACAGAGACGGTGCTAGCAGGGAATTCTCTGCCTGCCTTTCCCCAGTGCTCTGCAAGCTCTCCAGGGCAACATAAAATGTGGGGCTCTGTGGTTTCTTTCCTTCTGAACAAGTGTTAGTGTTTTCTGCACAAACGCGATTCTGAGAAGCAATGTGAACACTTCTGCTTCCCAGGCACAGAGAAGGTGCTAGCAGGGAATTCTCTGCCTGCCTTTCCCCAGTGCTCTGCAAGCTCTCCAGGGCAACATAAAATGTGGGGCTCTGTGCTTTCTTTCCTTCTGAACAAGTGTTAGTGTTTTCTGCACAAACGCGATTCTGCAAAGCAATGTGAACACTTCTCCTTCCCAGGCACAGAGAAGGTGCTAGCAGGGAATTCTCTGCCTGCCTTTCCCCAGTGCTCTGCAAGCTCTCCAGGGCAACATAAAATGTGGGGCTCTGTGATTTCTTTCGTTCTGGACAAGTGTTAGTGTTTTCTGCACAAACGCGATTCTGCAAAGCAATGTGAACACTTTTGCTTCCCAGGCACAGAGAAGGTGCTAGCAGGGAATTCTCTGCATGCCTTTCCCCAGTGCTCTGCAAGCTCTCCAGGGCAACATAAAATCTGGGGCTCTGTGCTTTCTTTCCTTCTGAACAAGTGTTAGTGTTTTCTGCACAAACGCGATTCTGCGAAGCAATGTGAACACTTCTCCTTCCCAGGCACAGAGAAGGTGCTAGCAGGGAATTCTCTGCCTGCCTTTCCCCAGTGCTCTGCAAGCTCTCCAGGGCAACATAAAATGTGGGGCTCTGTGATTTCTTTCGTTCTGGACAAGTGTTAGTGTTTTCTGCACAAACGCGATTCTGCGAAGCAATGTGAACACTTTTGCTTCCCAGGCACAGAGAAGGTGCTAGCAGGGAATTCTTTGCTTGCCTTTCCCCAGTGCTCTGAAAGCTCTCCAGGGCAACATAAAATCTGGGGCTCTGTGGTTTCTTTCCTTCTGAACAAGTGTTAGTGTTTTCTGCACAAACGCGATTCTGCGAAGCAATGTGAACACTTCTCCTTCCCAGGCACAGAGAAGGTGCTAGCAGGGAATTCTCTGCCTGCCTTTCCCCAGTGCTCTGCAAGCTCTGCAGGGCAACATAAAATGTGGGGCTCTGTGCTTTCTTTCCTTCTGAACAAGTGTTAGTGTTTTCTGCACAAACGCGATTCTGCGAAGCAATGTGAACACTTCTCCTTCCCAGGCACAGAGAAGGTGCTAGCAGGGAATTCTCTGCCTGCTTTTCCCCAGTGCTCTGCAAGCTCTCCAGGGCAACATCAAATGTGGGGCTCTGTGCTTTCTTTCCTTCTGAACAAGTGTTAGTGTTTTCTGCACAAACGCGATTCTGCGAAGCAATGTGAACACTTCTCCTTCCCAGGCACAGAGAAGGTGCTAGCAGGGAATTCTCTGCCTGCCTTTCCCCAGTGCTCTGCAAGCTCTGCAGGGCAACATAAAATGTGGGGCTCTGTGCTTTCTTTCCTTCTGAACAAGTGTTAGTGTTTTCTGCACAAACGCGATTCTGAGAAGCAATGTGAACACTTCTCCTTCCCAGGCACAGAGAAGGTGCTAGCAGGGAATTCTCTGCTTGCCTTTCCCCAGTGCTCTGCAAGCTCTGCAGGGCAACATAAAATCTGGGGCTCTGTGGTTTCTTTCCTTCTGAACAAGTGTTAGTGTTTTCTGCACAAACGCGATTCTGCGAAGCAATGTGAACACTTTTGCTTCCCAGGCACAGAGAAGGTGCTAGCAGGGAATTCTCTGCCTGCCTTTCCCCAGTGCTCTGCAAGCTCTCCGGGGCAACATAAAATCTGGGGCTCTGTGCTTTCTTTCCTTCTGAACAAGTGTTAGTGTTTTCTGCACAAACGCGATTCTGCGAAGCAATGGGAACACTTGTGCTTCCCAGGCACAGAGAAGGTGCTAGCAGGGAATTCTCTGCTTGCCTTTCCCCACTGCTCTGAAAGCTCTCCAGGGCAACATAAAATCTGGGGCTCTGTGGTTTCTTTCCTTCTGAACAAGTGTTAGTGTTTTCTGCACAAACGCGATTCTGCGAAGCAATGTGAACACTTCTCCTTCCCAGGCACAGAGAAGGTGCTAGCAGGGAATTCTCTGCCTGCCTTTCCCCAGTGCTCTGCAAGCTCTGCAGGGCAACATAAAATGTGGGGCTCTGTGCTTTCTTTCCTTCTGAACAAGTGTTAGTGTTTTCTGCACAAACGCGATTCTGCGAAGCAATGTGAACACTTCTCCTTCCCAGGCACAGAGACGGTGCTAGCAGGGAATTCTCTGCCTGCCTTTCCCCAGTGCTCTGCAAGCTCTGCAGGGCAACATAAAATGTGGGGCTCTGTGCTTTCTTTCCTTCTGAACAAGTGTTAGTGTTTTCTGCACAAACGCGATTCTGCGAAGCAATGTGAACACTTCTCCTTCCCAGGCACAGAGAAGGTGCTAGCAGGGAATTCTCTGCCTGCCTTTCCCCAGTGCTCTGCAAGCTCTCCAGGGCAACATAAAATGTGGGGCTCTGTGCTTTCTTTCCTTCTGAACAAGTGTTAGTGTTTTCTGCACAAACGCGATTCTGCGAAGCAATGTGAACACTTGTGCTTCCCAGGCACAGAGAAGGTGCTAGCAGGGAATTCTCTGCCTGCCTTTCCCCAGTGCTCTGCAAGCTCTGCAGGGCAACATAAAATGTGGGGCTCTGTGGTTTCTTTCCTTCTGAACAAGTGTTAGTGTTTTCTGCACAAACGCGATTCTGCGAAGCAATGTGAACACTTCTCCTTCCCAGGCACAGAGAAGGTGCTAGCAGGGAATTCTCTGCCTGCCTTTCCCCAGTGCTCTGCAAGCTCTCCAGGGCAACATAAAATGTGGGGCTCTGTGATTTCTTTCGTTCTGGACAAGTGTTAGTGTTTTCTGCACAAACGCGATTCTGCGAAGCAATGTGAACACTTTTGCTTCCCAGGCACAGAGAAGGTGCTAGCAGGGAATTCTCTGCCTGCCTTTCCCCAGTGCTCTGCAAGCTCTCCAGGGCAACATAAAATCTGGGGCTCTGTGGTTTCTTTCCTTCTGAACAAGTGTTAGTGTTTTCTGCACAAACGCGATTCTGCGAAGCAATGCGAACACTTCTCCTTCCCAGGCACAGAGAAGGTGCTAGCAGGGAATTCTCTGCCTGCCTTTCCCCAGTGCTCTGCAAGCTCTCCAGGGCAACATAAAATGTGGGGCTCTGTGCTTTCTTTCCTTCTGAACAAGTGTTAGTGTTTTCTGCACAAATGCGATTCTGCAAAGCAATGTGAACACTTCTCCTTCCCAGGCACAGAGAAGGTGCTAGCAGGGAATTCTCTGCCTGCCTTTCCCCAGCGCTCTGCAAGCTCTCCAGGGCAACATAAAATCTGGGGCTCTGTGGTTTCTTTCCTTCTGAACAAGTGTTAGTGTTTTCTGCACAAACGCGATTCTGCGAAGCAATGTGAACACTTCTCCTTCCCAGGCACAGAGAAGGTGCTAGCAGGGAATTCTCTGCCTGCCTTTCCCCAGTGCTCTGCAAGCTCTCCAGGGCAACATAAAATGTGGGGCTCTGTGCTTTCTTTCCTTCTGAACAAGTGTTAGTGTTTTCTGCACAAACGCGATTCTGCGAAGCAATGTGAACACTTGTGCTTCCCAGGCACAGAGAAGGTGCTAGCAGGGAATTCTCTGCTTGCCTTTCCCCAGTGCTCTGCAAGCTCTGCAGGGCAACATAAAATCTGGGGCTCTGTGGTTTCTTTCCTTCTGAACAAGTGTTAGTGTTTTCTGCACAAACGCGATTCTGCGAAGCAATGGGAACACTTGTGCTTCCCAGGCACAGAGAAGGTGCTAGCAGGGAATTCTCTGCTTGCCTTTCCCCAGTGCTCTGAAAGCTCTCCAGGGCAACATAAAATCTGGGGCTCTGTGGTTTCTTTCCTTCTGAACAAGTGTTAGTGTTTTCTGCACAAACGCGATTCTGCGAAGCAATGTGAACACTTCTCCTTCCCAGGCACAGAGAAGGTGCTAGCAGGGAATTCTCTGCCTGCCTTTCCCCAGTGCTCTGCAAGCTCTGCAGGGCAACATAAAATGTGGGGCTCTGTGCTTTCTTTCCTTCTGAACAAGTGTTAGTGTTTTCTGCACAAACGCGATTCTGCGAAGCAATGTGAACACTTCTCCTTCCCAGGCACAGAGAAGGTGCTAGCAGGGAATTCTCTGCCTGCTTTTCCCCAGTGCTCTGCAAGCTCTGCAGGGCAACATAAAATGTGGGGCTCTGTGCTTTCTTTCCTTCTGAACAAGTGTTAGTGTTTTCTGCACAAACGCGATTCTGAGAAGCAATGTGAACACTTCTCCTTCCCAGGCACAGAGAAGGTGCTAGCAGGGAATTCTCTGCCTGCCTTTCCCCAGTGCTCTGCAAGCTCTCCAGGGCAACATAAAATCTGGGGCTCTGTGCTTTCTTTCCTTCTGAACAAGTGTTAGTGTTTTCTGCACAAACGCGATTCTGCGAAGCAATGTGAACACTTTTGCTTCCCAGGCACAGAGAAGGTGCTAGCAGGGAATTCTCTGCCTGCCTTTCCCCAGTGCTCTGCAAGCTCTGCAGGGCAACATAAAATGTGGGGCTCTGTGGTTTCTTTCCTTCTGAACAAGTGTTAGTGTTTTCTGCACAAACGCGATTCTGCGAAGCAATGTGAACACTTCTCCTTCCCAGGCACAGAGAAGGTGCTAGCAGGGAATTCTCTGCCTGCCTTTCCCCAGTGCTCTGCAAGCTCTCCAGGGCAACAGAAAATGTGGGGCTCTGTGCTTTCTTTCCTTCTGAACAAGTGTTAGTGTTTTCTGCACAAACGCGATTCTGCGAAGCAATGTGAACACTTCTCCTTCCCAGGCACAGAGAAGGTGCTAGCAGGGAATTCTCTGCCTGCCTTTCCCCAGTGCTCTGCAAGCTCTCCAGGGCAACATAAAATGTGGGGCTCTGTGATTTCTTTCGTTCTGGACAAGTGTTAGTGTTTTCTGCACAAACGCGATTCTGCGAAGCAATGCGAACACTTCTGCTTCCCAGGCACAGAGAAGGTGCTAGCAGGGAATTCTCTGCCTGCCTTTCCCCAGTGCTCTGCAAGCTCTCCAGGGCAACATAAAATGTGGGGCTCTGTGCTTTCTTTCCTTCTGAACAAGTGTTAGTGTTTTCTGCACAAACGCGATTCTGCGAAGCAATGTGAACACTTCTCCTTCCCAGGCACAGAGAAGGTGCTAGCAGGGAATTCTCTGCCTGCCTTTCCCCAGTGCTCTGCAAGCTCTCCAGGGCAACATAAAATGTGGGGCTCTGTGATTTCTTTCGTTCTGGACAAGTGTTAGTGTTTTCTGCACAAACGCTATTCTGCGAAGCAATGTGAACACTTTTGCTTCCCAGGCACAGAGAAGGTGCTAGCAGGGAATTCTTTGCTTGCCTTTCCCCAGTGCTCTGAAAGCTCTCCAGGGCAACATAAAATCTGGGGCTCTGTGGTTTCTTTCCTTCTGAACAAGTGTTAGTGTTTTCTGCACAAACGCGATTCTGCGAAGCAATGTGAACACTTCTCCTTCCCAGGCACAGAGAAGGTGCTAGCAGGGAATTCTCTGCCTGCCTTTCCCCAGTGCTCTGCAAGCTCTCCAGGGCAACATAAAATGTGGGGCTCTGTGATTTCTTTCGTTCTGGACAAGTGTTAGTGTTTTCTGCACAAACGCGATTCTGCGAAGCAATGTGAACACTTTTGCTTCCCAGGCACAGAGAAGGTGCTAGCAGGGAATTCTTTGCTTGCCTTTCCCCAGTGCTCTGAAAGCTCTCCAGGGCAACATAAAATCTGGGGCTCTGTGGTTTCTTTCCTTCTGAACAAGTGTTAGTGTTTTCTGCACAAACGCGATTCTGCGAAGCAATGTGAACACTTCTCCTTCCCAGGCACAGAGAAGGTGCTAGCAGGGAATTCTCTGCCTGCCTTTCCCCAGTGCTCTGCAAGCTCTGCAGGGCAACATAAAATGTGGGGCTCTGTGCTTTCTTTCCTTCTGAACAAGTGTTAGTGTTTTCTGCACAAACGCGATTCTGCGAAGCAATGTGAACACTTCTCCTTCCCAGGCACAGAGAAGGTGCTAGCAGGGAATTCTCTGCCTGCTTTTCCCCAGTGCTCTGCAAGCTCTCCAGGGCAACATCAAATGTGGGGCTCTGTGCTTTCTTTCCTTCTGAACAAGTGTTAGTGTTTTCTGCACAAACGCGATTCTGCGAAGCAATGTGAACACTTCTCCTTCCCAGGCACAGAGAAGGTGCTAGCAGGGAATTCTCTGCCTGCCTTTCCCCAGTGCTCTGCAAGCTCTGCAGGGCAACATAAAATGTGGGGCTCTGTGCTTTCTTTCCTTCTGAACAAGTGTTAGTGTTTTCTGCACAAACGCGATTCTGAGAAGCAATGTGAACACTTCTCCTTCCCAGGCACAGAGAAGGTGCTAGCAGGGAATTCTCTGCTTGCCTTTCCCCAGTGCTCTGCAAGCTCTCCAGGGCAACATAAAATGTGGGGCTCTGTGGTTTCTTTCCTTCTGAACAAGTGTTAGTGTTTTCTGCACAAACGCGATTCTGCGAAGCAATGTGAACACTTCTCCTTCCCAGGCACAGAGAAGGTGCTAGCAGGGAATTCTCTGCCTGCCTTTCCCCAGTGCTCTGCAAGCTCTCCGGGGCAACATCAAATCTGGGGCTCTGTGCTTTCTTTCCTTCTGAACAAGTGTTAGTGTTTTCTGCACAAACGCGATTCTGCGAAGCAATGGGAACACTTGTGCTTCCCAGGCACAGAGAAGGTGCTAGCAGGGAATTCTCTGCTTGCCTTTCCCCACTGCTCTGAAAGCTCTCCAGGGCAACATAAAATCTGGGGCTCTGTGGTTTCTTTCCTTCTGAACAAGTGTTAGTGTTTTCTGCACAAACGCGATTCTGCGAAGCAATGTGAACACTTCTCCTTCCCAGGCACAGAGAAGGTGCTAGCAGGGAATTCTCTGCCTGCCTTTCCCCAGTGCTCTGCAAGCTCTGCAGGGCAACATAAAATGTGGGGCTCTGTGCTTTCTTTCCTTCTGAACAAGTGTTAGTGTTTTCTGCACAAACGCGATTCTGCGAAGCAATGTGAACACTTCTCCTTCCCAGGCACAGAGACGGTGCTAGCAGGGAATTCTCTGCCTGCCTTTCCCCAGTGCTCTGCAAGCTCTCCAGGGCAACATAAAATGTGGGGCTCTGTGCTTTCTTTCCTTCTGAACAAGTGTTAGTGTTTTCTGCACAAACGCGATTCTGCAAAGCAATGTGAACACTTCTCCTTCCCAGGCACAGAGAAGGTGCTAGCAGGGAATTCTCTGCCTGCCTTTCCCCAGTGCTCTGCAAGCTCTGCAGGGCAACATAAAATGTGGGGCTCTGTGGTTTCTTTCCTTCTGAACAAGTGTTAGTGTTTTCTGCACAAACGCGATTCTGCGAAGCAATGTGAACACTTCTCCTTCCCAGGCACAGAGAAGGTGCTAGCAGGGAATTCTCTGCCTGCCTTTCCCCAGTGCTCTGCAAGCTCTGCAGGGCAACATAAAATGTGGGGCTCTGTGATTTCTTTCGTTCTGGACAAGTGTTAGTGTTTTCTGCACAAACGCGATTCTGCGAAGCAATGTGAACACTTTTGCTTCCCAGGCACAGAGAAGGTGCTAGCAGGGAATTCTCTGCCTGCCTTTCCCCAGTGCTCTGCAAGCTCTGCAGGGCAACATAAAATGTGGGGCTCTGTGGTTTCTTTCCTTCTGAACAAGTGTTAGTGTTTTCTGCACAAACGCGATTCTGCGAAGCAATGCGAACACTTCTCCTTCCCAGGCACAGAGAAGGTGCTAGCAGGGAATTCTCTGCCTGCCTTTCCCCAGTGCTCTGCAAGCTCTCCAGGGCAACATAAAATGTGGGGCTCTGTGCTTTCTTTCCTTCTGAACAAGTGTTAGTGTTTTCTGCACAAATGCGATTCTGCAAAGCAATGTGAACACTTCTCCTTCCCAGGCACAGAGAAGGTGCTAGCAGGGAATTCTCTGCCTGCCTTTCCCCAGCGCTCTGCAAGCTCTCCAGGGCAACATAAAATCTGGGGCTCTGTGGTTTCTTTCCTTCTGAACAAGTGTTAGTGTTTTCTGCACAAACGCGATTCTGCGAAGCAATGTGAACACTTCTCCTTCCCAGGCACAGAGAAGGTGCTAGCAGGGAATTCTCTGCCTGCCTTTCCCCAGTGCTCTGCAAGCTCTCCAGGGCAACATAAAATCTGGGGCTCTGTGCTTTCTTTCCTTCTGAACAAGTGTTAGTGTTTTCTGCACAAACGCGATTCTGCGAAGCAATGTGAACACTTGTGCTTCCCAGGCACAGAGAAGGTGCTAGCAGGGAATTCTCTGCTTGCCTTTCCCCACTGCTCTGAAAGCTCTCCAGGGCAACATAAAATCTGGGGCTCTGTGGTTTCTTTCCTTCTGAACAAGTGTTAGTGTTTTCTGCACAAACGCGATTCTGCGAAGCAATGGGAACACTTGTGCTTCCCAGGCACAGAGAAGGTGCTAGCAGGGAATTCTCTGCTTGCCTTTCCCCAGTGCTCTGAAAGCTCTCCAGGGCAACATAAAATGTGGGGCTCTGTGGTTTCTTTCCTTCTGAACAAGTGTTAGTGTTTTCTGCACAAACGCGATTCTGCGAAGCAATGTGAACACTTCTCCTTCCCAGGCACAGAGAAGGTGCTAGCAGGGAATTCTCTGCCTGCCTTTCCCCAGTGCTCTGCAAGCTCTGCAGGGCAACATAAAATGTGGGGCTCTGTGCTTTCTTTCCTTCTGAACAAGTGTTAGTGTTTTCTGCACAAACGCGATTCTGCGAAGCAATGTGAACACTTCTCCTTCCCAGGCACAGAGAAGGTGCTAGCAGGGAATTCTCTGCCTGCTTTTCCCCAGTGCTCTGCAAGCTCTGCAGGGCAACATAAAATGTGGGGCTCTGTGCTTTCTTTCCTTCTGAACAAGTGTTAGTGTTTTCTGCACAAACGCGATTCTGAGAAGCAATGTGAACACTTCTCCTTCCCAGGCACAGAGAAGGTGCTAGCAGGGAATTCTCTGCCTGCCTTTCCCCAGTGCTCTGCAAGCTCTCCAGGGCAACATAAAATCTGGGGCTCTGTGCTTTCTTTCCTTCTGAACAAGTGTTAGTGTTTTCTGCACAAACGCGATTCTGCAAAGCAATGTGAACACTTTTGCTTCCCAGGCACAGAGAAGGTGCTAGCAGGGAATTCTCTGCCTGCTTTTCCCCAGTGCTCTGCAAGCTCTGCAGGGCAACATAAAATGTGGGGCTCTGTGCTTTCTTTCCTTCTGAACAAGTGTTAGTGTTTTCTGCACAAACGCGATTCTGCGAAGCAATGTGAACACTTCTCCTTCCCAGGCACAGAGAAGGTGCTAGCAGGGAATTCTCTGCCTGCTTTTCCCCAGTGCTCTGCAAGCTCTCCAGGGCAACAGAAAATGTGGGGCTCTGTGCTTTCTTTCCTTCTGAACAAGTGTTAGTGTTTTCTGCACAAACGCGATTCTGCGAAGCAATGTGAACACTTCTCCTTCCCAGGCACAGAGAAGGTGCTAGCAGGGAATTCTCTGCCTGCCTTTCCCCAGTGCTCTGCAAGCTCTCCAGGGCAACATAAAATGTGGGGCTCTGTGATTTCTTTCGTTCTGGACAAGTGTTAGTGTTTTCTGCACAAACGCGATTCTGCGAAGCAATGTGAACACTTTTGCTTCCCAGGCACAGAGAAGGTGCTAGCAGGGAATTCTCTGCCTGCCTTTCCCCAGTGCTCTGCAAGCTCTCCGGGGCAACATCAAATCTGGGGCTCTGTGCTTTCTTTCCTTCTGAACAAGTGTTAGTGTTTTCTGCACAAACGCGATTCTGCGAAGCAATGGGAACACTTGTGCTTCCCAGGCACAGAGAAGGTGCTAGCAGGGAATTCTCTGCTTGCCTTTCCCCACTGCTCTGCAAGCTCTCCAGGGCAACATAAAATGTGGGGCTCTGTGCTTTCTTTCCTTCTGAACAAGTGTTAGTGTTTTCTGCACAAACGCGATTCTGCGAAGCAATGTGAACACTTTTGCTTCCCAGGCACAGAGAAGGTGCTAGCAGGGAATTCTCTGCCTGCCTTTCCCCAGTGCTCTGCAAGCTCTCCAGGGCAACATAAAATGTGGGGCTCTGTGCTTTCTTTCCTTCTGAACAAGTGTTAGTGTTTTCTGCACAAACGCGATTCTGCGAAGCAATGTGAACACTTCTCCTTCCCAGGCACAGAGACGGTGCTAGCAGGGAATTCTCTGCCTGCCTTTCCCCAGTGCTCTGCAAGCTCTCCAGGGCAACATAAAATGTGGGGCTCTGTGGTTTCTTTCCTTCTGAACAAGTGTTAGTGTTTTCTGCACAAACGCGATTCTGAGAAGCAATGTGAACACTTCTGCTTCCCAGGCACAGAGAAGGTGCTAGCAGGGAATTCTCTGCCTGCCTTTCCCCAGTGCTCTGCAAGCTCTCCAGGGCAACATAAAATGTGGGGCTCTGTGCTTTCTTTCCTTCTGAACAAGTGTTAGTGTTTTCTGCACAAACGCGATTCTGCGAAGCAATGTGAACACTTCTCCTTCCCAGGCACAGAGAAGGTGCTAGCAGGGAATTCTCTGCCTGCCTTTCCCCAGTGCTCTGCAAGCTCTCCAGGGCAACATAAAATGTGGGGCTCTGTGATTTCTTTCGTTCTGGACAAGTGTTAGTGTTTTCTGCACAAACGCGATTCTGCGAAGCAATGTGAACACTTTTGCTTCCCAGGCACAGAGAAGGTGCTAGCAGGGAATTCTTTGCTTGCCTTTCCCCAGTGCTCTGAAAGCTCTCCAGGGCAACATAAAATCTGGGGCTCTGTGGTTTCTTTCCTTCTGAACAAGTGTTAGTGTTTTCTGCACAAACGCGATTCTGCGAAGCAATGTGAACACTTCTCCTTCCCAGGCACAGAGAAGGTGCTAGCAGGGAATTCTCTGCCTGCCTTTCCCCAGTGCTCTGCAAGCTCTGCAGGGCAACATAAAATGTGGGGCTCTGTGCTTTCTTTCCTTCTGAACAAGTGTTAGTGTTTTCTGCACAAACGCGATTCTGCGAAGCAATGTGAACACTTCTCCTTCCCAGGCACAGAGAAGGTGCTAGCAGGGAATTCTCTGCCTGCTTTTCCCCAGTGCTCTGCAAGCTCTCCAGGGCAACATCAAATGTGGGGCTCTGTGCTTTCTTTCCTTCTGAACAAGTGTTAGTGTTTTCTGCACAAACGCGATTCTGCGAAGCAATGTGAACACTTCTCCTTCCCAGGCACAGAGAAGGTGCTAGCAGGGAATTCTCTGCCTGCCTTTCCCCAGTGCTCTGCAAGCTCTGCAGGGCAACATAAAATGTGGGGCTCTGTGCTTTCTTTCCTTCTGAACAAGTGTTAGTGTTTTCTGCACAAACGCGATTCTGAGAAGCAATGTGAACACTTCTCCTTCCCAGGCACAGAGAAGGTGCTAGCAGGGAATTCTCTGCTTGCCTTTCCCCAGTGCTCTGCAAGCTCTGCAGGGCAACATAAAATCTGGGGCTCTGTGGTTTCTTTCCTTCTGAACAAGTGTTAGTGTTTTCTGCACAAACGCGATTCTGCGAAGCAATGTGAACACTTTTGCTTCCCAGGCACAGAGAAGGTGCTAGCAGGGAATTCTCTGCCTGCCTTTCCCCAGTGCTCTGCAAGCTCTCCGGGGCAACATCAAATCTGGGGCTCTGTGCTTTCTTTCCTTCTGAACAAGTGTTAGTGTTTTCTGCACAAACGCGATTCTGCGAAGCAATGGGAACACTTGTGCTTCCCAGGCACAGAGAAGGTGCTAGCAGGGAATTCTCTGCTTGCCTTTCCCCATTGCTCTGAAAGCTCTCCAGGGCAACATAAAATCTGGGGCTCTGTGGTTTCTTTCCTTCTGAACAAGTGTTAGTGTTTTCTGCACAAACGCGATTCTGCAAAGCAATGTGAACACTTCTCCTTCCCAGGCACAGAGAAGGTGCTAGCAGGGAATTCTCTGCCTGCCTTTCCCCAGTGCTCTGCAAGCTCTGCAGGGCAACATAAAATGTGGGGCTCTGTGCTTTCTTTCCTTCTGAACAAGTGTTAGTGTTTTCTGCACAAACGCGATTCTGCGAAGCAATGTGAACACTTCTCCTTCCCAGGCACAGAGACGGTGCTAGCAGGGAATTCTCTGCCTGCCTTTCCCCAGTGCTCTGCAAGCTCTGCAGGGCAACATAAAATGTGGGGCTCTGTGCTTTCTTTCCTTCTGAACAAGTGTTAGTGTTTTCTGCACAAACGCGATTCTGCGAAGCAATGTGAACACTTTTGCTTCCCAGGCACAGAGAAGGTGCTAGCAGGGAATTCTCTGCCTGCCTTTCCCCAGTGCTCTGCAAGCTCTGCAGGGCAACATAAAATGTGGGGCTCTGTGGTTTCTTTCCTTCTGAACAAGTGTTAGTGTTTTCTGCACAAACGCGATTCTGCGAAGCAATGTGAACACTTCTCCTTCCCAGGCACAGAGAAGGTGCTAGCAGGGAATTCTCTGCCTGCCTTTCCCCAGTGCTCTGCAAGCTCTCCAGGGCAACATAAAATGTGGGGCTCTGTGATTTCTTTCGTTCTGGACAAGTGTTAGTGTTTTCTGCACAAACGCGATTCTGCGAAGCAATGTGAACACTTTTGCTTCCCAGGCACAGAGAAGGTGCTAGCAGGGAATTCTCTGCCTGCCTTTCCCCAGTGCTCTGCAAGCTCTCCAGGGCAACATAAAATCTGGGGCTCTGTGGTTTCTTTCCTTCTGAACAAGTGTTAGTGTTTTCTGCACAAACGCGATTCTGCGAAGCAATGCGAACACTTCTCCTTCCCAGGCACAGAGAAGGTGCTAGCAGGGAATTCTCTGCCTGCCTTTCCCCAGTGCTCTGCAAGCTCTCCAGGGCAACATAAAATGTGGGGCTCTGTGCTTTCTTTCCTTCTGAACAAGTGTTAGTGTTTTCTGCACAAATGCGATTCTGCAAAGCAATGTGAACACTTCTCCTTCCCAGGCACAGAGAAGGTGCTAGCAGGGAATTCTCTGCCTGCCTTTCCCCAGTGCTCTGCAAGCTCTCCAGGGCAACATAAAATCTGGGGCTCTGTGCTTTCTTTCCTTCTGAACAAGTGTTAGTGTTTTCTGCACAAACGCGATTCTGCGAAGCAATGTGAACACTTGTGCTTCCCAGGCACAGAGAAGGTGCTAGCAGGGAATTCTCTGCTTGCCTTTCCCCACTGCTCTGAAAGCTCTCCAGGGCAACATAAAATCTGGGGCTCTGTGGTTTCTTTCCTTCTGAACAAGTGTTAGTGTTTTCTGCACAAACGCGATTCTGCGAAGCAATGTGAACACTTCTCCTTCCCAGGCACAAAGAAGGTGCTAGCAGGGAATTCTCTGCCTGCCTTTCCCCAGTGCTCTGCAAGCTCTCCAGGGCAACATAAAATCTGGGGCTCTGTGCTTTCTTTCCTTCTGAACAAGTGTTAGTGTTTTCTGCACAAACGCGATTCTGCAAAGCAATGTGAACACTTTTGCTTCCCAGGCACAGAGAAGGTGCTAGCAGGGAATTCTCTGCCTGCTTTTCCCCAGTGCTCTGCAAGCTCTGCAGGGCAAGAGAAAATGTGGGGCTCTGTGCTTTCTTTCCTTCTGAACAAGTGTTAGTGTTTTCTGCACAAACGCGATTCTGCGAAGCAATGTGAACACTTCTCCTTCCCAGGCACAGAGAAGGTGCTAGCAGGGAATTCTCTGCCTGCCTTTCCCCAGTGCTCTGCAAGCTCTCCAGGGCAACAGAAAATGTGGGGCTCTGTGATTTCTTTCGTTCTGGACAAGTGTTAGTGTTTTCTGCACAAACGCGATTCTGCGAAGCAATGTGAACACTTTTGCTTCCCAGGCACAGAGAAGGTGCTAGCAGGGAATTCTCTGCCTGCCTTTCCCCAGTGCTCTGCAAGCTCTCCAGGGCAACATAAAATGTGGGGCTCTGTGCTTTCTTTCCTTCTGAACAAGTGTTAGTGTTTTCTGCACAAACGCGATTCTGCGAAGCAATGTGAACACTTCTCCTTCCCAGGCACAGAGAAGGTGCTAGCAGGGAATTCTCTGCCTGCCTTTCCCCAGTGCTCTGCAAGCTCTGCAGGGCAACAGAAAATGTGGGGCTCTGTGGTTTCTTTCCTTCTGAACAAGTGTTAGTGTTTTCTGCACAAACGCGATTCTGCGAAGCAATGTGAACACTTCTCCTTCCCAGGCACAGAGAAGGTGCTAGCAGGGAATTCTCTGCCTGCCTTTCCCCAGTGCTCTGCAAGCTCTGCAGGGCAACAGAAAATGTGGGGCTCTGTGCTTTCTTTCCTTCTGAACAAGTGTTAGTGTTTTCTGCACAAACGCGATTCTGCGAAGCAATGTGAACACTTCTCCTTCCCAGGCACAGAGAAGGTGCTAGCAGGGAATTCTCTGCCTGCCTTTCCCCAGTGCTCTGCAAGCTCTCCAGGGCAACATAAAATCTGGGGCTCTGTGCTTTCTTTCCTTCTGAACAAGTGTTAGTGTTTTCTGCACAAACGCGATTCTGCGAAGCAATGTGAACACTTTTGCTTCCCAGGCACAGAGAAGGTGCTAGCAGGGAATTCTCTGCCTGCTTTTCCCCAGTGCTCTGCAAGCTCTGCAGGGCAACATAAAATGTGGGGCTCTGTGCTTTCTTTCCTTCTGAACAAGTGTTAGTGTTTTCTGCACAAACGCGATTCTGCGAAGCAATGTGAACACTTCTCCTTCCCAGGCACAGAGAAGGTGCTAGCAGGGAATTCTCTGCCTGCCTTTCCCCAGTGCTCTGCAAGCTCTCCAGGGCAACAGAAAATGTGGGGCTCTGTGATTTCTTTCGTTCTGGACAAGTGTTAGTGTTTTCTGCACAAACGCGATTCTGCGAAGCAATGTGAACACTTTTGCTTCCCAGGCACAGAGAAGGTGCTAGCAGGGAATTCTCTGCTTGCCTTTCCCCAGTGCTCTGAAAGCTCTCCAGGGCAACATAAAATGTGGGGCTCTGTGCTTTCTTTCCTTCTGAACAAGTGTTAGTGTTTTCTGCACAAACGTGATTCTGAGAAGCAATGTGAACACTTCTCCTTCCCAGGCACAGAGAAGGTGCTAGCAGGGAATTCTCTGCCTGCCTTTCCCCAGTGCTCTGCAAGCTCTCCAGGGCAACATAAAATGTGGGGCTCTGTGCTTTCTTTCCTTCTGAACAAGTGTTAGTGTTTTCTGCACAAACGCGATTCTGCGAAGCAATGTGAACACTTCTCCTTCCCAGGCACAGAGACGGTGCTAGCAGGGAATTCTCTGCCTGCCTTTCCCCAGTGCTCTGCAAGCTCTGCAGGGCAACATAAAATGTGGGGCTCTGTGCTTTCTTTCCTTCTGAACAAGTGTTAGTGTTTTCTGCACAAACGCGATTCTGCGAAGCAATGTGAACACTTTTGCTTCCCAGGCACAGAGAAGGTGCTAGCAGGGAATTCTCTGCCTGCCTTTCCCCAGTGCTCTGCAAGCTCTCCAGGGCAACATAAAATGTGGGGCTCTGTGCTTTCTTTCCTTCTGAACAAGTGTTAGTGTTTTCTGCACAAACGCGATTCTGCGAAGCAATGTGAACACTTCTCCTTCCCAGGCACAGAGAAGGTGCTAGCAGGGAATTCTCTGCCTGCCTTTCCCCAGTGCTCTGCAAGCTCTGCAGGGCAACATAAAATGTGGGGCTCTGTGCTTTCTTTCCTTCTGAACAAGTGTTAGTGTTTTCTGCACAAACGCGATTCTGCGAAGCAATGTGAACACTTCTCCTTCCCAGGCACAGAGAAGGTACTAGCAGGGAATTCTCTGCCTGCCTTTCCCCAGTGCTCTGCAAGCTCTCCAGGGCAACATAAAATGTGGGGCTCTGTGATTTCTTTCGTTCTGGACAAGTGTTAGTGTTTTCTGCACAAACGCGATTCTGCGAAGCAATGTGAACACTTCTCCTTCCCAGGCACAGAGAAGGTGCTAGCAGGGAATTCTCTGCCTGCCTTTCCCCAGTGCTCTGCAAGCTCTCCAGGGCAACAGAAAATGTGGGGCTCTGTGCTTTCTTTCCTTCTGAACAAGTGTTAGTGTTTTCTGCACAAACGCGATTCTGCGAAGCAATGTGAACACTTTTGCTTCCCAGGCACAGAGAAGGTGCTAGCAGGGAATTCTCTGCCTGCCTTTCCCCAGTGCTCTGCAAGCTCTGCAGGGCAACATAAAATGTGGGGCTCTGTGATTTCTTTCCTTCTGAACAAGTGTTAGTGTTTTCTGCACAAACGCGATTCTGCGAAGCAATGTGAACACTTTTGCTTCCCAGGCACAGAGAAGGTGCTAGCAGGGAATTCTCTGCCTGCTTTTCCCCAGTGCTCTGCAAGCTCTCCAGGGCAACATAAAATCTGGGGCTCTGTGCTTTCTTTCCTTCTGAACAAGTGTTAGTGTTTTCTGCACAAACGCGATTCTGCGAAGCAATGTGAACACTTCTCCTTCCCAGGCACAGAGAAGGTGCTAGCAGGGAATTCTCTGCCTGCCTTTCCCCAGTGCTCTGCAAGCTCTCCAGGGCAACAGAAAATGTGGGGCTCTGTGATTTCTTTCGTTCTGGACAAGTGTTAGTGTTTTCTGCACAAACGCGATTCTGCGAAGCAATGTGAACACTTTTGCTTCCCAGGCACAGAGAAGGTGCTAGCAGGGAATTCTCTGCTTGCCTTTCCCCAGTGCTCTGCAAGCTCTCCAGGGCAACATAAAATGTGGGGCTCTGTGCTTTCTTTCCTTCTGAACAAGTGTTAGTGTTTTCTGCACAAACGCGATTCTGAGAAGCAATGTGAACACTTCTCCTTCCCAGGCACAGAGAAGGTGCTAGCAGGGAATTCTCTGCCTGCCTTTCCCCAGTGCTCTGCAAGCTCTGCAGGGCAACATAAAATGTGGGGCTCTGTGCTTTCTTTCCTTCTGAACAAGTGTTAGTGTTTTCTGCACAAACGCGATTCTGCGAAGCAATGTGAACACTTCTCCTTCCCAGGCACAGAGAAGGTGCTAGCAGGGAATTCTCTGCCTGCCTTTCCCCAGTGCTCTGCAAGCTCTGCAGGGCAACATAAAATGTGGGGCTCTGTGCTTTCTTTCCTTCTGAACAAGTGTTAGTGTTTTCTGCACAAACGCGATTCTGCGAAGCAATGTGAACACTTTTGCTTCCCAGGCACAGAGAAGGTGCTAGCAGGGAATTCTCTGCCTGCCTTTCCCCAGTGCTCTGCAAGCTCTCCAGGGCAACAGAAAATGTGGGGCTCTGTGCTTTCTTTCCTTCTGAACAAGTGTTAGTGTTTTCTGCACAAACGCGATTCTGCGAAGCAATGTGAACACTTCTCCTTCCCAGGCACAGAGAAGGTGCTAGCAGGGAATTCTCTGCCTGCCTTTCCCCAGTGCTCTGCAAGCTCTGCAGGGCAACAGAAAATGTGGGGCTCTGTGCTTTCTTTCCTTCTGAACAAGTGTTAGTGTTTTCTGCACAAACGCGATTCTGCGAAGCAATGTGAACACTTCTACTTCCCAGGCACAGAGAAGGTACTAGCAGGGAATTCTCTGCCTGCCTTTCCCCAGTGCTCTGCAAGCTCTCCAGGGCAACATAAAATGTGGGGCTCTGTGATTTCTTTCGTTCTGGACAAGTGTTAGTGTTTTCTGCACAAACGCGATTCTGCGAAGCAATGTGAACACTTTTGCTTCCCAGGCACAGAGAAGGTGCTAGCAGGGAATTCTCTGCCTGCCTTTCCCCAGTGCTCTGCAAGCTCTCCAGGGCAACATAAAATCTGGGGCTCTGTGGTTTCTTTCCTTCTGAACAAGTGTTAGTGTTTTCTGCACAAACGCGATTCTGCGAAGCAATGTGAACACTTCTCCTTCCCAGGCACAGAGAAGGTGCTAGCAGGGAATTCTCTGCCTGCCTTTCCCCAGTGCTCTGCAAGCTCTCCAGGGCAACAGAAAATGTGGGGCTCTGTGCTTTCTTTCCTTCTGAACAAGTGTTAGTGTTTTCTGCACAAACGCGATTCTGCAAAGCAATGTGAACACTTTTGCTTCCCAGGCACAGAGAAGGTGCTAGCAGGGAATTCTCTGCCTGCTTTTCCCCAGTGCTCTGCAAGCTCTGCAGGGCAACAGAAAATGTGGGGCTCTGTGGTTTCTTTCCTTCTGAACAAGTGTTAGTGTTTTCTGCACAAACGCAATTCTGCGAAGCAATGTGAACACTTCTCCTTCCCAGGCACAGAGAAGGTGCTAGCAGGGAATTCTCTGCCTGCCTTTCCCCAGTGCTCTGCAAGCTCTCCAGGGCAACATAAAATGTGGGGCTCTGTGCTTTCTTTCCTTCTGAACAAGTGTTAGTGTTTTCTGCACAAACGCGATTCTGCGAAGCAATGTGAACACTTCTCCTTCCCAGGCACAGAGAAGGTGCTAGCAGGGAATTCTCTGCCTGCTTTTCCCCAGTGCTCTGCAAGCTCTCCAGGGCAACATAAAATGTGGGGCTCTGTGCTTTCTTTCCTTCTGAACAAGTGTTAGTGTTTTCTGCACAAACGCGATTCTGCGAAGCAATGTGAACACTTCTCCTTCCCAGGCACAGAGAAGGTGCTAGCAGGGAATTCTCTGCCTGCCTTTCCCCAGTGCTCTGCAAGCTCTGCAGGGCAACATCAAATCTGGGGCTCTGTGCTTTCTTTCCTTCTGAACAAGTGTTAGTGTTTTCTGCACAAACGCGATTCTGCGAAGCAATGTGAACACTTTTGCTTCCCAGGCACAGAGAAGGTGCTAGCAGGGAATTCTCTGCCTGCCTTTCCCCAGTGCTCTGCAAGCTCTGCAGGGCAACATAAAATGTGGGGCTCTGTGATTTCTTTCCTTCTGAACAAGTGTTAGTGTTTTCTGCACAAACGCGATTCTGCGAAGCAATGTGAACACTTTTGCTTCCCAGGCACAGAGAAGGTGCTAGCAGGGAATTCTCTGCCTGCTTTTCCCCAGTGCTCTGCAAGCTCTGCAGGGCAACAGAAAATGTGGGGCTCTGTGGTTTCTTTCCTTCTGAACAAGTGTTAGTGTTTTCTGCACAAACGCAATTCTGCGAAGCAATGTGAACACTTCTCCTTCCCAGGCACAGAGAAGGTGCTAGCAGGGAATTCTCTGCCTGCCTTTCCCCAGTGCTCTGCAAGCTCTGCAGGGCAACATAAAATGTGGGGCTCTGTGCTTTCTTTCCTTCTGAACAAGTGTTAGTGTTTTCTGCACAAACGCGATTCTGCGAAGCAATGTGAACACTTCTCCTTCCCAGGCACAGAGACGGTGCTAGCAGGGAATTCTCTGCCTGCTTTTCCCCAGTGCTCTGCAAGCTCTCCAGGGCAACATAAAATGTGGGGCTCTGTGCTTTCTTTCCTTCTGAACAAGTGTTAGTGTTTTCTGCACAAACGCGATTCTGCGAAGCAATGTGAACACTTGTGCTTCCCAGGCACAGAGAAGGTGCTAGCAGGGAATTCTCTGCCTGCCTTTCCCCAGTGCTCTGCAAGCTCTGCAGGGCAACATCAAATCTGGGGCTCTGTGCTTTCTTTCCTTCTGAACAAGTGTTAGTGTTTTCTGCACAAACGCGATTCTGCGAAGCAATGTGAACACTTCTCCTTCCCAGGCACAGAGAAGGTGCTAGCAGGGAATTCTCTGCCTGCCTTTCCCCAGTGCTCTGCAAGCTCTCCAGGGCAACATAAAATGTGGGGCTCTGTGCTTTCTTTCCTTCTGAACAAGTGTTAGTGTTTTCTGCACAAACGCGATTCTGCGAAGCAATGTGAACACTTTTGCTTCCCAGGCACAGAGAAGGTGCTAGCAGGGAATTCTCTGCCTGCTTTTCCCCAGTGCTCTGCAAGCTCTGCAGGGCAACATAAAATGTGGGGCTCTGTGCTTTCTTTCCTTCTGAACAAGTGTTAGTGTTTTCTGCACAAACGCGATTCTGAGAAGCAATGTGAACACTTCTCCTTCCCAGGCACAGAGAAGGTGCTAGCAGGGAATTCTCTGCCTGCTTTTCCCCAGTGCTCTGCAAGCTCTCCAGGGCAACAGAAAATGTGGGGCTCTGTGCTTTCTTTCCTTCTGAACAAGTGTTAGTGTTTTCTGCACAAACGCGATTCTGCGAAGCAATGTGAACACTTCTCCTTCCCAGGCACAGAGAAGGTGCTAGCAGGGAATTCTCTGCCTGCCTTTCCCCAGTGCTCTGCAAGCTCTCCAGGGCAACATAAAATGTGGGGCTCTGTGCTTTCTTTCCTTCTGAACAAGTGTTAGTGTTTTCTGCACAAACGCGATTCTGAGAAGCAATGTGAACACTTCTCCTTCCCAGGCACAGAGAAGGTGCTAGCAGGGAATTCTCTGCCTGCCTTTCCCCAGTGCTCTGCAAGCTCTCCAGGGCAACAGAAAATCTGGGGCTCTGTGCTTTCTTTCCTTCTGAACAAGTGTTAGTGTTTTCTGCACAAACGCGATTCTGCGAAGCAATGTGAACACTTCTCCTTCCCAGGCACAGAGAAGGTGCTAGCAGGGAATTCTCTGCCTGCCTTTCCCCAGTGCTCTGCAAGCTCTGCAGGGCAACAGAAAATGTGGGGCTCTGTGCTTTCTTTCCTTCTGAACAAGTGTTAGTGTTTTCTGAACAAACGCGATTCTGCGAAGCAATGTGAACACTTTTGCTTCCCAGGCACAGAGAAGGTGCTAGCAGGGAATTCTCTGCTTGCCTTTCCCCAGTGCTCTGAAAGCTCTCCAGGGCAACATAAAATCTGGGGCTCTGTGGTTTCTTTCCTTCTGAACAAGTGTTAGTGTTTTCTGCACAAACGCGATTCTGCGAAGCAATGTGAACACTTTTGCTTCCCAGGCACAGAGAAGGTGCTAGCAGGGAATTCTCTGCCTGCCTTTCCCCAGTGCTCTGCAAGCTCTGCAGGGCAAGAGAAAATGTGGGGCTCTGTGCTTTCTTTCCTTCTGAACAAGTGTTAGTGTTTTCTGCACAAACGCGATTCTGCGAAGCAATGTGAACACTTCTCCTTCCCAGGCACAGAGAAGGTGCTAGCAGGGAATTCTCTGCCTGCCTTTCCCCAGTGCTCTGCAAGCTCTGCAGGGCAACATAAAATGTGGGGCTCTGTGCTTTCTTTCCTTCTGAACAAGTGTTAGTGTTTTCTGCACAAACGCGATTCTGAGAAGCAATGTGAACACTTCTCCTTCCCAGGCACAGAGAAGGTGCTAGCAGGGAATTCTCTGCCTGCCTTTCCCCAGTGCTCTGCAAGCTCTCCAGGGCAACATAAAATCTGGGGCTCTGTGGTTTCTTTCCTTCTGAACAAGTGTTAGTGTTTTCTGCACAAACGCGATTCTGCGAAGCAATGTGAACACTTTTGCTTCCCAGGCACAGAGAAGGTGCTAGCAGGGAATTCTCTGCCTGCTTTTCCCCAGTGCTCTGCAAGCTCTGCAGGGCAACATAAAATGTGGGGCTCTGTGCTTTCTTTCCTTCTGAACAAGTGTTAGTGTTTTCTGCACAAACGCGATTCTGCGAAGCAATGTGAACCCTTTTGCTTCCCAGGCACAGAGAAGGTGCTAGCAGGGAATTCTCTGCTTGCCTTTCCCCAGTGCTCTGCAAGCTCTCCAGGGCAACATAAAATCTGGGGCTCTGTGGTTTCTTTCCTTCTGAACAAGTGTTAGTGTTTTCTGCACAAACGCGATTCTGCGAAGCAATGTGAACACTTCTCCTTCCCAGGCACAGAGAAGGTGCTAGCAGGGAATTCTCTGCCTGCCTTTCCCCAGTGCTCTGCAAGCTCTCCGGGGCAACATCAAATCTGGGGCTCTGTGCTTTCTTTCCTTCTGAACAAGTGTTAGTGTTTTCTGCACAAACGCGATTCTGCGAAGCAATGGGAACACTTGTGCTTCCCAGGCACAGAGAAGGTGCTAGCAGGGAATTCTCTGCTTGCCTTTCCCCAGTGCTCTGAAAGCTCTCCAGGGCAACATAAAATCTGGGGCTCTGTGGTTTCTTTCCTTCTGAACAAGTGTTAGTGTTTTCTGCACAAACGCGATTCTGCGAAGCAATGTGAACACTTTTGCTTCCCAGGCACAGAGAAGGTGCTAGCAGGGAATTCTCTGCCTGCCTTTCCCCAGTGCTCTGCAAGCTCTGCAGGGCAAGAGAAAATGTGGGGCTCTGTGCTTTCTTTCCTTCTGAACAAGTGTTAGTGTTTTCTGCACAAACGCGATTCTGCGAAGCAATGTGAACACTTCTCCTTCCCAGGCACAGAGAAGGTGCTAGCAGGGAATTCTCTGCCTGCCTTTCCCCAGTGCTCTGCAAGCTCTGCAGGGCAACATAAAATGTGGGGCTCTGTGCTTTCTTTCCTTCTGAACAAGTGTTAGTGTTTTCTGCACAAACGCGATTCTGAGAAGCAATGTGAACACTTCTCCTTCCCAGGCACAGAGAAGGTGCTAGCAGGGAATTCTCTGCCTGCCTTTCCCCAGTGCTCTGCAAGCTCTCCAGGGCAACATAAAATCTGGGGCTCTGTGGTTTCTTTCCTTCTGAACAAGTGTTAGTGTTTTCTGCACAAACGCGATTCTGCGAAGCAATGTGAACACTTTTGCTTCCCAGGCACAGAGAAGGTGCTAGCAGGGAATTCTCTGCCTGCTTTTCCCCAGTGCTCTGCAAGCTCTGCAGGGCAACATAAAATGTGGGGCTCTGTGCTTTCTTTCCTTCTGAACAAGTGTTAGTGTTTTCTGCACAAACGCGATTCTGCGAAGCAATGTGAACCCTTTTGCTTCCCAGGCACAGAGAAGGTGCTAGCAGGGAATTCTCTGCTTGCCTTTCCCCAGTGCTCTGCAAGCTCTCCAGGGCAACATAAAATCTGGGGCTCTGTGGTTTCTTTCCTTCTGAACAAGTGTTAGTGTTTTCTGCACAAACGCGATTCTGCGAAGCAATGTGAACACTTCTCCTTCCCAGGCACAGAGAAGGTGCTAGCAGGGAATTCTCTGCCTGCCTTTCCCCAGTGCTCTGCAAGCTCTCCGGGGCAACCTCAAATCTGGGGCTCTGTGCTTTCTTTCCTTCTGAACAAGTGTTAGTGTTTTCTGCACAAACGCGATTCTGCGAAGCAATGGGAACACTTGTGCTTCCCAGGCACAGAGAAGGTGCTAGCAGGGAATTCTCTGCTTGCCTTTCCCCAGTGCTCTGAAAGCTCTCCAGGGCAACATAAAATCTGGGGCTCTGTGGTTTCTTTCCTTCTGAACAAGTGTTAGTGTTTTCTGCACAAACGCGATTCTGCGAAGCAATGTGAACACTTCTCCTTCCCAGGCACAGAGAAGGTGCTAGCAGGGAATTCTCTGCCTGCCTTTCCCCAGTGCTCTGCAAGCTCTGCAGGGCAACATAAAATGTGGGGCTCTGTGCTTTCTTTCCTTCTGAACAAGTGTTAGTGTTTTCTGCACAAACGCGATTCTGCGAAGCAATGTGAACACTTCTCCTTCCCAGGCACAGAGAAGGTGCTAGCAGGGAATTCTCTGCCTGCTTTTCCCCAGTGCTCTGCAAGCTCTGCAGGGCAACATAAAATGTGGGGCTCTGTGCTTTCTTTCCTTCTGAACAAGTGTTAGTGTTTTCTGCACAAACGCGATTCTGAGAAGCAATGTGAACACTTCTCCTTCCCAGGCACAGAGAAGGTGCTAGCAGGGAATTCTCTGCCTGCCTTTCCCCAGTGCTCTGCAAGCTCTCCAGGGCAACATAAAATCTGGGGCTCTGTGGTTTCTTTCCTTCTGAACAAGTGTTAGTGTTTTCTGCACAAACGCGATTCTGCGAAGCAATGTGAACACTTTTGCTTCCCAGGCACAGAGAAGGTGCTAGCAGGGAATTCTCTGCCTGCTTTTCCCCAGTGCTCTGCAAGCTCTGCAGGGCAACATAAAATGTGGGGCTCTGTGCTTTCTTTCCTTCTGAACAAGTGTTAGTGTTTTCTGCACAAACGCGATTCTGCGAAGCAATGTGAACCCTTTTGCTTCCCAGGCACAGAGAAGGTGCTAGCAGGGAATTCTCTGCTTGCCTTTCCCCAGTGCTCTGCAAGCTCTCCAGGGCAACATAAAATCTGGGGCTCTGTGGTTTCTTTCCTTCTGAACAAGTGTTAGTGTTTTCTGCACAAACGCGATTCTGCGAAGCAATGTGAACACTTCTCCTTCCCAGGCACAGAGAAGGTGCTAGCAGGGAATTCTCTGCCTGCCTTTCCCCAGTGCTCTGCAAGCTCTCCGGGGCAACATCAAATCTGGGGCTCTGTGCTTTCTTTCCTTCTGAACAAGTGTTAGTGTTTTCTGCACAAACGCGATTCTGCGAAGCAATGGGAACACTTGTGCTTCCCAGGCACAGAGAAGGTGCTAGCAGGGAATTCTCTGCTTGCCTTTCCCCAGTGCTCTGAAAGCTCTCCAGGGCAACATAAAATCTGGGGCTCTGTGGTTTCTTTCCTTCTGAACAAGTGTTAGTGTTTTCTGCACAAACGCGATTCTGCGAAGCAATGTGAACACTTCTCCTTCCCAGGCACAGAGAAGGTGCTAGCAGGGAATTCTCTGCCTGCCTTTCCCCAGTGCTCTGCAAGCTCTGCAGGGCAACATAAAATGTGGGGCTCTGTGCTTTCTTTCCTTCTGAACAAGTGTTAGTGTTTTCTGCACAAACGCGATTCTGCGAAGCAATGTGAACACTTCTCCTTCCCAGGCACAGAGAAGGTGCTAGCAGGGAATTCTCTGCCTGCTTTTCCCCAGTGCTCTGCAAGCTCTGCAGGGCAACATAAAATGTGGGGCTCTGTGCTTTCTTTCCTTCTGAACAAGTGTTAGTGTTTTCTGCACAAACGCGATTCTGCGAAGCAATGTGAACACTTCTCCTTCCCAGGCACAGAGAAGGTGCTAGCAGGGAATTCTCTGCCTGCCTTTCCCCAGTGCTCTGCAAGCTCTGCAGGGCAACATAAAATGTGGGGCTCTGTGCTTTCTTTCCTTCTGAACAAGTGTTAGTGTTTTCTGCACAAACGCGATTCTGAGAAGCAATGTGAACACTTCTCCTTCCCAGGCACAGAGAAGGTGCTAGCAGGGAATTCTCTGCCTGCCTTTCCCCAGTGCTCTGCAAGCTCTGCAGGGCAACATAAAATGTGGGGCTCTGTGGTTTCTTTCCTTCTGAACAAGTGTTAGTGTTTTCTGCACAAACGCGATTCTGCGAAGCAATGTGAACACTTTTGCTTCCCAGGCACAGAGAAGGTGCTAGCAGGGAATTCTCTGCCTGCTTTTCCCCAGTGCTCTGCAAGCTCTGCAGGGCAACATAAAATGTGGGGCTCTGTGCTTTCTTTCCTTCTGAACAAGTGTTAGTGTTTTCTGCACAAACGCGATTCTGCGAAGCAATGTGAACCCTTTTGCTTCCCAGGCACAGAGAAGGTGCTAGCAGGGAATTCTCTGCTTGCCTTTCCCCAGTGCTCTGCAAGCTCTCCAGGGCAACATAAAATCTGGGGCTCTGTGGTTTCTTTCCTTCTGAACAAGTGTTAGTGTTTTCTGCACAAACGCGATTCTGCGAAGCAATGTGAACACTTCTCCTTCCCAGGCACAGAGAAGGTGCTAGCAGGGAATTCTCTGCCTGCCTTTCCCCAGTGCTCTGCAAGCTCTCCGGGGCAACATCAAATCTGGGGCTCTGTGCTTTCTTTCCTTCTGAACAAGTGTTAGTGTTTTCTGCACAAACGCGATTCTGCGAAGCAATGGGAACACTTGTGCTTCCCAGGCACAGAGAAGGTGCTAGCAGGGAATTCTCTGCTTGCCTTTCCCCAGTGCTCTGAAAGCTCTCCAGGGCAACATAAAATCTGGGGCTCTGTGGTTTCTTTCCTTCTGAACAAGTGTTAGTGTTTTCTGCACAAACGCGATTCTGCGAAGCAATGTGAACACTTCTCCTTCCCAGGCACAGAGAAGGTGCTAGCAGGGAATTCTCTGCCTGCCTTTCCCCAGTGCTCTGCAAGCTCTGCAGGGCAACATAAAATGTGGGGCTCTGTGCTTTCTTTCCTTCTGAACAAGTGTTAGTGTTTTCTGCACAAACGCGATTCTGCGAAGCAATGTGAACACTTCTCCTTCCCAGGCACAGAGACGGTGCTAGCAGGGAATTCTCTGCCTGCCTTTCCCCAGTGCTCTGCAAGCTCTCCAGGGCAACATAAAATGTGGGGCTCTGTGCTTTCTTTCCTTCTGAACAAGTGTTAGTGTTTTCTGCACAAACGCGATTCTGCGAAGCAATGTGAACACTTCTCCTTCCCAGGCACAGAGAAGGTGCTAGCAGGGAATTCTCTGCCTGCCTTTCCCCAGTGCTCTGCAAGCTCTCCAGGGCAACATAAAATGTGGGGCTCTGTGCTTTCTTTCCTTCTGAACAAGTGTTAGTGTTTTCTGCACAAACGCGATTCTGCAAAGCAATGTGAACACTTTTGCTTCCCAGGCACAGAGAAGGTGCTAGCAGGGAATTCTCTGCCTGCCTTTCCCCAGTGCTCTGCAAGCTCTGCAGGGCAACATAAAATGTGGGGCTCTGTGGTTTCTTTCCTTCTGAACAAGTGTTAGTGTTTTCTGCACAAACGCGATTCTGCGAAGCAATGTGAACACTTCTCCTTCCCAGGCACAGAGAAGGTGCTAGCAGGGAATTCTCTGCCTGCCTTTCCCCAGTGCTCTGCAAGCTCTCCAGGGCAACATAAAATGTGGGGCTCTGTGATTTCTTTCGTTCTGGACAAGTGTTAGTGTTTTCTGCACAAACGCGATTCTGCGAAGCAATGTGAACACTTTTGCTTCCCAGGCACAGAGAAGGTGCTAGCAGGGAATTCTCTGCCTGCCTTTCCCCAGTGCTCTGCAAGCTCTCCAGGGCAACATAAAATGTGGGGCTCTGTGGTTTCTTTCCTTCTGAACAAGTGTTAGTGTTTTCTGCACAAACGCGATTCTGCGAAGCAATGCGAACACTTCTCCTTCCCAGGCACAGAGAAGGTGCTAGCAGGGAATTCTCTGCCTGCCTTTCCCCAGTGCTCTGCAAGCTCTCCAGGGCAACATAAAATGTGGGGCTCTGTGCTTTCTTTCCTTCTGAACAAGTGTTAGTGTTTTCTGCACAAATGCGATTCTGCAAAGCAATGTGAACACTTCTCCTTCCCAGGCACAGAGAAGGTGCTAGCAGGGAATTCTCTGCCTGCCTTTCCCCAGCGCTCTGCAAGCTCTCCAGGGCAACATAAAATCTGGGGCTCTGTGGTTTCTTTCCTTCTGAACAAGTGTTAGTGTTTTCTGCACAAACGCGATTCTGCGAAGCAATGTGAACACTTCTCCTTCCCAGGCACAGAGAAGGTGCTAGCAGGGAATTCTCTGCCTGCCTTTCCCCAGTGCTCTGCAAGCTCTCCAGGGCAACATAAAATCTGGGGCTCTGTGCTTTCTTTCCTTCTGAACAAGTGTTAGTGTTTTCTGCACAAACGCGATTCTGCGAAGCAATGTGAACACTTTTGCTTCCCAGGCACAGAGAAGGTGCTAGCAGGGAATTCTCTGCTTGCCTTTCCCCACTGCTCTGAAAGCTCTCCAGGGCAACATAAAATCTGGGGCTCTGTGGTTTCTTTCCTTCTGAACAAGTGTTAGTGTTTTCTGCACAAACGCGATTCTGCGAAGCAATGTGAACACTTCTCCTTCCCAGGCACAAAGAAGGTGCTAGCAGGGAATTCTCTGCCTGCCTTTCCCCAGTGCTCTGCAAGCTCTCCAGGGCAACATAAAATCTGGGGCTCTGTGCTTTCTTTCCTTCTGAACAAGTGTTAGTGTTTTCTGCACAAACGCGATTCTGCAAAGCAATGTGAACACTTTTGCTTCCCAGGCACAGAGAAGGTGCTAGCAGGGAATTCTCTGCCTGCTTTTCCCCAGTGCTCTGCAAGCTCTGCAGGGCAAGAGAAAATGTGGGGCTCTGTGCTTTCTTTCCTTCTGAACAAGTGTTAGTGTTTTCTGCACAAACGCGATTCTGCGAAGCAATGTGAACCCTTTTGCTTCCCAGGCACAGAGAAGGTGCTAGCAGGGAATTCTCTGCCTGCTTTTCCCCAGTGCTCTGCAAGCTCTGCAGGGCAAGAGAAAATGTGGGGCTCTGTGCTTTCTTTCCTTCTGAACAAGTGTTAGTGTTTTCTGCACAAACGCGATTCTGAGAAGCAATGTGAACACTTTTGCTTCCCAGGCACAGAGAAGGTGCTAGCAGGGAATTCTCTGCCTGCTTTTCCCCAGTGCTCTGCAAGCTCTCCAGGGCAACAGAAAATGTGGGGCTCTGTGCTTTCTTTCCTTCTGAACAAGTGTTAGTGTTTTCTGCACAAACGCGATTCTGCGAAGCAATGTGAACACTTCTCCTTCCCAGGCACAGAGAAGGTGCTAGCAGGGAATTCTCTGCCTGCCTTTCCCCAGTGCTCTGCAAGCTCTCCAGGGCAACATAAAATGTGGGGCTCTGTGATTTCTTTCGTTCTGGACAAGTGTTAGTGTTTTCTGCACAAACGCGATTCTGCGAAGCAATGTGAACACTTTTGCTTCCCAGGCACAGAGAAGGTGCTAGCAGGGAATTCTCTGCCTGCCTTTCCCCAGTGCTCTGCAAGCTCTCCAGGGCAACATAAAATGTGGGGCTCTGTGCTTTCTTTCCTTCTGAACAAGTGTTAGTGTTTTCTGCACAAACGCGATTCTGCGAAGCAATGTGAACACTTCTCCTTCCCAGGCACAGAGAAGGTGCTAGCAGGGAATTCTCTGCCTGCCTTTCCCCAGTGCTCTGCAAGCTCTGCAGGGCAACAGAAAATGTGGGGCTCTGTGCTTTCTTTCCTTCTGAACAAGTGTTAGTGTTTTCTGCACAAACGCGATTCTGCGAAGCAATGTGAACACTTTTGCTTCCCAGGCACAGAGAAGGTGCTAGCAGGGAATTCTCTGCTTGCCTTTCCCCAGTGCTCTGAAAGCTCTCCAGGGCAACAGCAAATCTGGGGCTCTGTGCTTTCTTTCCTTCTGAACAAGTGTTAGTGTTTTCTGCACAAACGCGATTCTGCGAAGCAATGTGAACACTTCTCCTTCCCAGGCACAGAGAAGGTGCTAGCAGGGAGTTCTCTGCCTGCCTTTCCCCAGTGCTCTGCAAGCTCTGCAGGGCAACAGAAAATGTGGGGCTCTGTGCTTTCTTTCCTTCTGAACAAGTGTTAGTGTTTTCTGCACAAACGCGATTCTGCGAAGCAATGTGAACACTTCTCCTTCCCAGGCACAGAGAAGGTGCTAGCAGGGAATTCTCTGCCTGCTTTTCCCCAGTGCTCTGCAAGCTCTGCAGGGCAACATAAAATGTGGGGCTCTGTGCTTTCTTTCCTTCTGAACAAGTGTTAGTGTTTTCTGCACAAACGCGATTCTGCGAAGCAATGTGAACACTTTTGCTTCCCAGGCACAGAGAAGGTGCTAGCAGGGAATTCTCTGCCTGCCTTTCCCCAGTGCTCTGCAAGCTCTGCAGGGCAACATAAAATGTGGGGCTCTGTGCTTTCTTTCCTTCTGAACAAGTGTTAGTGTTTTCTGCACAAACGCGATTCTGAGAAGCAATGTGAACACTTCTCCTTCCCAGGCACAGAGAAGGTGCTAGCAGGGAATTCTCTGCCTGCCTTTCCCCAGTGCTCTGCAAGCTCTCCAGGGCAACATAAAATCTGGGGCTCTGTGGTTTCTTTCCTTCTGAACAAGTGTTAGTGTTTTCTGCACAAACGCGATTCTGCGAAGCAATGTGAACACTTTTGCTTCCCAGGCACAGAGAAGGTGCTAGCAGGGAATTCTCTGCCTGCTTTTCCCCAGTGCTCTGCAAGCTCTGCAGGGCAACATAAAATGTGGGGCTCTGTGCTTTCTTTCCTTCTGAACAAGTGTTAGTGTTTTCTGCACAAACGCGATTCTGCGAAGCAATGTGAACCCTTTTGCTTCCCAGGCACAGAGAAGGTGCTAGCAGGGAATTCTCTGCCTGCTTTTCCCCAGTGCTCTGCAAGCTCTCCAGGGCAACAGAAAATGTGGGGCTCTGTGCTTTCTTTCCTTCTGAACAAGTGTTAGTGTTTTCTGCACAAACGCGATTCTGCGAAGCAATGTGAACACTTCTCCTTCCCAGGCACAGAGAAGGTGCTAGCAGGGAATTCTCTGCCTGCCTTTCCCCAGTGCTCTGCAAGCTCTGCAGGGCAACATAAAATGTGGGGCTCTGTGCTTTCTTTCCTTCTGAACAAGTGTTAGTGTTTTCTGCACAAACGCGATTCTGCGAAGCAATGTGAACACTTTTGCTTCCCAGGCACAGAGAAGGTGCTAGCAGGGAATTCTCTGCCTGCCTTTCCCCAGTGCTCTGCAAGCTCTCCAGGGCAACATAAAATGTGGGGCTCTGTGCTTTCTTTCCTTCTGAACAAGTGTTAGTGTTTTCTGCACAAATGCGATTCTGCAAAGCAATGTGAACACTTCTCCTTCCCAGGCACAGAGAAGGTGCTAGCAGGGAATTCTCTGCCTGCCTTTCCCCAGCGCTCTGCAAGCTCTCCAGGGCAACATAAAATCTGGGGCTCTGTGGTTTCTTTCCTTCTGAACAAGTGTTAGTGTTTTCTGCACAAACGCGATTCTGCGAAGCAATGTGAACACTTCTCCTTCCCAGGCACAGAGAAGGTGCTAGCAGGGAATTCTCTGCCTGCCTTTCCCCAGTGCTCTGCAAGCTCTCCAGGGCAACATAAAATCTGGGGCTCTGTGCTTTCTTTCCTTCTGAACAAGTGTTAGTGTTTTCTGCACAAACGCGATTCTGCGAAGCAATGTGAACACTTCTCCTTCCCAGGCACAGAGAAGGTGCTAGCAGGGAATTCTCTGCTTGCCTTTCCCCAGTGCTCTGCAAGCTCTGCAGGGCAACATAAAATCTGGGGCTCTGTGGTTTCTTTCCTTCTGAACAAGTGTTAGTGTTTTCTGCACAAACGCGATTCTGCGAAGCAATGTGAACACTTCTCCTTCCCAGGCACAAAGAAGGTGCTAGCAGGGAATTCTCTGCCTGCCTTTCCCCAGTGCTCTGCAAGCTCTCCAGGGCAACATAAAATCTGGGGCTCTGTGCTTTCTTTCCTTCTGAACAAGTGTTAGTGTTTTCTGCACAAACGCGATTCTGCAAAGCAATGTGAACACTTTTGCTTCCCAGGCACAGAGAAGGTGCTAGCAGGGAATTCTCTGCCTGCTTTTCCCCAGTGCTCTGCAAGCTCTGCAGGGCAACAGAAAATGTGGGGCTCTGTGGTTTCTTTCCTTCTGAACAAGTGTTAGTGTTTTCTGCACAAACGCAATTCTGCGAAGCAATGTGAACACTTCTCCTTCCCAGGCACAGAGAAGGTGCTAGCAGGGAATTCTCTGCCTGCCTTTCCCCAGTGCTCTGCAAGCTCTCCAGGGCAACATAAAATGTGGGGCTCTGTGCTTTCTTTCCTTCTGAACAAGTGTTAGTGTTTTCTGCACAAACGCGATTCTGCGAAGCAATGTGAACACTTCTCCTTCCCAGGCACAGAGAAGGTGCTAGCAGGGAATTCTCTGCCTGCCTTTCCCCAGTGCTCTGCAAGCTCTGCAGGGCAACATAAAATGTGGGGCTCTGTGCTTTCTTTCCTTCTGAACAAGTGTTAGTGTTTTCTGCACAAACGCGATTCTGAGAAGCAATGTGAACACTTTTGCTTCCCAGGCACAGAGAAGGTGCTAGCAGGGAATTCTCTGCCTGCTTTTCCCCAGTGCTCTGCAAGCTCTGCAGGGCAAGAGAAAATGTGGGGCTCTGTGCTTTCTTTCCTTCTGAACAAGTGTTAGTGTTTTCTGCACAAACGCGATTCTGAGAAGCAATGTGAACACTTTTGCTTCCCAGGCACAGAGAAGGTGCTAGCAGGGAATTCTCTGCCTGCTTTTCCCCAGTGCTCTGCAAGCTCTCCAGGGCAACAGAAAATGTGGGGCTCTGTGCTTTCTTTCCTTCTGAACAAGTGTTAGTGTTTTCTGCACAAACGCGATTCTGCGAAGCAATGTGAACACTTCTCCTTCCCAGGCACAGAGAAGGTGCTAGCAGGGAATTCTCTGCCTGCCTTTCCCCAGTGCTCTGCAAGCTCTCCAGGGCAACATAAAATGTGGGGCTCTGTGATTTCTTTCGTTCTGGACAAGTGTTAGTGTTTTCTGCACAAACGCGATTCTGCGAAGCAATGTGAACACTTTTGCTTCCCAGGCACAGAGAAGGTGCTAGCAGGGAATTCTCTGCCTGCCTTTCCCCAGTGCTCTGCAAGCTCTCCAGGGCAACATAAAATGTGGGGCTCTGTGCTTTCTTTCCTTCTGAACAAGTGTTAGTGTTTTCTGCACAAACGCGATTCTGCGAAGCAATGTGAACACTTCTCCTTCCCAGGCACAGAGAAGGTGCTAGCAGGGAATTCTCTGCCTGCCTTTCCCCAGTGCTCTGCAAGCTCTGCAGGGCAACAGAAAATGTGGGGCTCTGTGCTTTCTTTCCTTCTGAACAAGTGTTAGTGTTTTCTGCACAAACGCGATTCTGCGAAGCAATGTGAACACTTTTGCTTCCCAGGCACAGAGAAGGTGCTAGCAGGGAATTCTCTGCTTGCCTTTCCCCAGTGCTCTGAAAGCTCTCCAGGGCAACAGCAAATCTAGGGCTCTGTGCTTTCTTTCCTTCTGAACAAGTGTTAGTGTTTTCTGCACAAACGCGATTCTGCGAAGCAATGTGAACACTTCTCCTTCCCAGGCACAGAGAAGGTGCTAGCAGGGAGTTCTCTGCCTGCCTTTCCCCAGTGCTCTGCAAGCTCTGCAGGGCAACAGAAAATGTGGGGCTCTGTGCTTTCTTTCCTTCTGAACAAGTGTTAGTGTTTTCTGCACAAACGCGATTCTGCGAAGCAATGTGAACACTTCTCCTTCCCAGGCACAGAGAAGGTGCTAGCAGGGAATTCTCTGCCTGCTTTTCCCCAGTGCTCTGCAAGCTCTGCAGGGCAACATAAAATGTGGGGCTCTGTGCTTTCTTTCCTTCTGAACAAGTGTTAGTGTTTTCTGCACAAACGCGATTCTGCGAAGCAATGTGAACACTTCTCCTTCCCAGGCACAGAGAAGGTGCTAGCAGGGAATTCTCTGCCTGCCTTTCCCCAGTGCTCTGCAAGCTCTGCAGGGCAACAGAAAATGTGGGGCTCTGTGCTTTCTTTCCTTCTGAACAAGTGTTAGTGTTTTCTGCACAAACGCGATTCTGAGAAGCAATGTGAACACTTCTCCTTCCCAGGCACAGAGAAGGTGCTAGCAGGGAATTCTCTGCCTGCCTTTCCCCAGTGCTCTGCAAGCTCTCCAGGGCAACATAAAATCTGGGGCTCTGTGGTTTCTTTCCTTCTGAACAAGTGTTAGTGTTTTCTGCACAAACGCGATTCTGCGAAGCAATGTGAACACTTTTGCTTCCCAGGCACAGAGAAGGTGCTAGCAGGGAATTCTCTGCCTGCTTTTCCCCAGTGCTCTGCAAGCTCTGCAGGGCAACATAAAATGTGGGGCTCTGTGCTTTCTTTCCTTCTGAACAAGTGTTAGTGTTTTCTGCACAAACGCGATTCTGCGAAGCAATGTGAACCCTTTTGCTTCCCAGGCACAGAGAAGGTGCTAGCAGGGAATTCTCTGCCTGCTTTTCCCCAGTGCTCTGCAAGCTCTCCAGGGCAACAGAAAATGTGGGGCTCTGTGCTTTCTTTCCTTCTGAACAAGTGTTAGTGTTTTCTGCACAAACGCGATTCTGCGAAGCAATGTGAACACTTTTGCTTCCCAGGCACAGAGAAGGTGCTAGCAGGGAATTCTCTGCCTGCCTTTCCCCAGTGCTCTGCAAGCTCTGCAGGGCAACATAAAATGTGGGGCTCTGTGCTTTCTTTCCTTCTGAACAAGTGTTAGTGTTTTCTGCACAAACGCGATTCTGCGAAGCAATGTGAACACTTCTCCTTCCCAGGCACAGAGAAGGTGCTAGCAGGGAATTCTCTGCCTGCTTTTCCCCAGTGCTCTGCAAGCTCTGCAGGGCAACATAAAATGTGGGGCTCTGTGCTTTCTTTCCTTCTGAACAAGTGTTAGTGTTTTCTGCACAAACGCGATTCTGAGAAGCAATGTGAACACTTCTCCTTCCCAGGCACAGAGAAGGTGCTAGCAGGGAATTCTCTGCCTGCCTTTCCCCAGTGCTCTGCAAGCTCTCCAGGGCAACATAAAATCTGGGGCTCTGTGGTTTCTTTCCTTCTGAACAAGTGTTAGTGTTTTCTGCACAAACGCGATTCTGCGAAGCAATGTGAACACTTTTGCTTCCCAGGCACAGAGAAGGTGCTAGCAGGGAATTCTCTGCCTGCTTTTCCCCAGTGCTCTGCAAGCTCTGCAGGGCAACATAAAATGTGGGGCTCTGTGCTTTCTTTCCTTCTGAACAAGTGTTAGTGTTTTCTGCACAAACGCGATTCTGCGAAGCAATGTGAACCCTTTTGCTTCCCAGGCACAGAGAAGGTGCTAGCAGGGAATTCTCTGCTTGCCTTTCCCCAGTGCTCTGCAAGCTCTCCAGGGCAACATAAAATCTGGGGCTCTGTGGTTTCTTTCCTTCTGAACAAGTGTTAGTGTTTTCTGCACAAACGCGATTCTGCGAAGCAATGTGAACACTTCTCCTTCCCAGGCACAGAGAAGGTGCTAGCAGGGAATTCTCTGCCTGCCTTTCCCCAGTGCTCTGCAAGCTCTCCGGGGCAACATCAAATCTGGGGCTCTGTGCTTTCTTTCCTTCTGAACAAGTGTTAGTGTTTTCTGCACAAACGCGATTCTGCGAAGCAATGGGAACACTTGTGCTTCCCAGGCACAGAGAAGGTGCTAGCAGGGAATTCTCTGCTTGCCTTTCCCCAGTGCTCTGAAAGCTCTCCAGGGCAACATAAAATCTGGGGCTCTGTGGTTTCTTTCCTTCTGAACAAGTGTTAGTGTTTTCTGCACAAACGCGATTCTGCGAAGCAATGTGAACACTTCTCCTTCCCAGGCACAGAGAAGGTGCTAGCAGGGAATTCTCTGCCTGCCTTTCCCCAGTGCTCTGCAAGCTCTGCAGGGCAACAGAAAATGTGGGGCTCTGTGCTTTCTTTCCTTCTGAACAAGTGTTAGTGTTTTCTGCACAAACGCGATTCTGCGAAGCAATGTGAACACTTCTCCTTCCCAGGCACAGAGAAGGTGCTAGCAGGGAATTCTCTGCCTGCTTTTCCCCAGTGCTCTGCAAGCTCTGCAGGGCAACATAAAATGTGGGGCTCTGTGCTTTCTTTCCTTCTGAACAAGTGTTAGTGTTTTCTGCACAAACGCGATTCTGCGAAGCAATGTGAACACTTCTCCTTCCCAGGCACAGAGAAGGTGCTAGCAGGGAATTCTCTGCCTGCCTTTCCCCAGTGCTCTGCAAGCTCTGCAGGGCAACATAAAATGTGGGGCTCTGTGCTTTCTTTCCTTCTGAACAAGTGTTAGTGTTTTCTGCACAAACGCGATTCTGAGAAGCAATGTGAACACTTCTCCTTCCCAGGCACAGAGAAGGTGCTAGCAGGGAATTCTCTGCCTGCCTTTCCCCAGTGCTCTGCAAGCTCTGCAGGGCAACATAAAATGTGGGGCTCTGTGGTTTCTTTCCTTCTGAACAAGTGTTAGTGTTTTCTGCACAAACGCGATTCTGCGAAGCAATGTGAACACTTTTGCTTCCCAGGCACAGAGAAGGTGCTAGCAGGGAATTCTCTGCCTGCTTTTCCCCAGTGCTCTGCAAGCTCTGCAGGGCAACATAAAATGTGGGGCTCTGTGCTTTCTTTCCTTCTGAACAAGTGTTAGTGTTTTCTGCACAAACGCGATTCTGCGAAGCAATGTGAACCCTTTTGCTTCCCAGGCACAGAGAAGGTGCTAGCAGGGAATTCTCTGCTTGCCTTTCCCCAGTGCTCTGCAAGCTCTCCAGGGCAACATAAAATCTGGGGCTCTGTGGTTTCTTTCCTTCTGAACAAGTGTTAGTGTTTTCTGCACAAACGCGATTCTGCGAAGCAATGTGAACACTTCTCCTTCCCAGGCACAGAGAAGGTGCTAGCAGGGAATTCTCTGCCTGCCTTTCCCCAGTGCTCTGCAAGCTCTCCGGGGCAACATCAAATCTGGGGCTCTGTGCTTTCTTTCCTTCTGAACAAGTGTTAGTGTTTTCTGCACAAACGCGATTCTGCGAAGCAATGGGAACACTTGTGCTTCCCAGGCACAGAGAAGGTGCTAGCAGGGAATTCTCTGCTTGCCTTTCCCCAGTGCTCTGCAAGCTCTGCAGGGCAACAGAAAATGTGGGGCTCTGTGGTTTCTTTCCTTCTGAACAAGTGTTAGTGTTTTCTGCACAAACGCGATTCTGCGAAGCAATGTGAACACTTCTCCTTCCCAGGCACAGAGAAGGTGCTAGCAGGGAATTCTCTGCCTGCCTTTCCCCAGTGCTCTGCAAGCTCTGCAGGGCAACATAAAATGTGGGGCTCTGTGCTTTCTTTCCTTCTGAACAAGTGTTAGTGTTTTCTGCACAAACGCGATTCTGCGAAGCAATGTGAACACTTCTCCTTCCCAGGCACAGAGACGGTGCTAGCAGGGAATTCTCTGCCTGCCTTTCCCCAGTGCTCTGCAAGCTCTCCAGGGCAACATAAAATGTGGGGCTCTGTGCTTTCTTTCCTTCTGAACAAGTGTTAGTGTTTTCTGCACAAACGCGATTCTGCGAAGCAATGTGAACACTTCTCCTTCCCAGGCACAGAGAAGGTGCTAGCAGGGAATTCTCTGCCTGCCTTTCCCCAGTGCTCTGCAAGCTCTCCAGGGCAACATAAAATGTGGGGCTCTGTGCTTTCTTTCCTTCTGAACAAGTGTTAGTGTTTTCTGCACAAACGCGATTCTGAGAAGCAATGTGAACACTTTTGCTTCCCAGGCACAGAGAAGGTGCTAGCAGGGAATTCTCTGCCTGCCTTTCCCCAGTGCTCTGCAAGCTCTGCAGGGCAACATAAAATGTGGGGCTCTGTGGTTTCTTTCCTTCTGAACAAGTGTTAGTGTTTTCTGCACAAACGCGATTCTGCGAAGCAATGTGAACACTTCTCCTTCCCAGGCACAGAGAAGGTGCTAGCAGGGAATTCTCTGCCTGCCTTTCCCCAGTGCTCTGCAAGCTCTCCAGGGCAACATAAAATGTGGGGCTCTGTGATTTCTTTCGTTCTGGACAAGTGTTAGTGTTTTCTGCACAAACGCGATTCTGCGAAGCAATGTGAACACTTTTGCTTCCCAGGCACAGAGAAGGTGCTAGCAGGGAATTCTCTGCCTGCCTTTCCCCAGTGCTCTGCAAGCTCTCCAGGGCAACATAAAATGTGGGGCTCTGTGCTTTCTTTCCTTCTGAACAAGTGTTAGTGTTTTCTGCACAAACGCGATTCTGCGAAGCAATGCGAACACTTCTCCTTCCCAGGCACAGAGAAGGTGCTAGCAGGGAATTCTCTGCCTGCCTTTCCCCAGTGCTCTGCAAGCTCTCCAGGGCAACATAAAATGTGGGGCTCTGTGCTTTCTTTCCTTCTGAACAAGTGTTAGTGTTTTCTGCACAAATGCGATTCTGCAAAGCAATGTGAACACTTCTCCTTCCCAGGCACAGAGAAGGTGCTAGCAGGGAATTCTCTGCCTGCCTTTCCCCAGCGCTCTGCAAGCTCTCCAGGGCAACATAAAATCTGGGGCTCTGTGGTTTCTTTCCTTCTGAACAAGTGTTAGTGTTTTCTGCACAAACGCGATTCTGCAAAGCAATGTGAACACTTCTCCTTCCCAGGCACAGAGAAGGTGCTAGCAGGGAATTCTCTGCCTGCCTTTCCCCAGTGCTCTGCAAGCTCTGCAGGGCAACATAAAATGTGGGGCTCTGTGCTTTCTTTCCTTCTGAACAAGTGTTAGTGTTTTCTGCACAAACGCGATTCTGCGAAGCAATGTGAACACTTCTCCTTCCCAGGCACAGAGACGGTGCTAGCAGGGAATTCTCTGCCTGCCTTTCCCCAGTGCTCTGCAAGCTCTGCAGGGCAACATAAAATGTGGGGCTCTGTGCTTTCTTTCCTTCTGAACAAGTGTTAGTGTTTTCTGCACAAACGCGATTCTGCGAAGCAATGTGAACACTTCTCCTTCCCAGGCACAGAGAAGGTGCTAGCAGGGAATTCTCTGCCTGCCTTTCCCCAGTGCTCTGCAAGCTCTCCAGGGCAACATAAAATGTGGGGCTCTGTGCTTTCTTTCCTTCTGAACAAGTGTTAGTGTTTTCTGCACAAACGCGATTCTGAGAAGCAATGTGAACACTTTTGCTTCCCAGGCACAGAGAAGGTGCTAGCAGGGAATTCTCTGCCTGCCTTTCCCCAGTGCTCTGCAAGCTCTGCAGGGCAACATAAAATGTGGGGCTCTGTGGTTTCTTTCCTTCTGAACAAGTGTTAGTGTTTTCTGCACAAACGCGATTCTGCGAAGCAATGTGAACACTTCTCCTTCCCAGGCACAGAGAAGGTGCTAGCAGGGAATTCTCTGCCTGCCTTTCCCCAGTGCTCTGCAAGCTCTCCAGGGCAACATAAAATGTGGGGCTCTGTGATTTCTTTCGTTCTGGACAAGTGTTAGTGTTTTCTGCACAAACGCGATTCTGCGAAGCAATGTGAACACTTTTGCTTCCCAGGCACAGAGAAGGTGCTAGCAGGGAATTCTCTGCCTGCCTTTCCCCAGTGCTCTGCAAGCTCTGCAGGGCAACATAAAATGTGGGGCTCTGTGGTTTCTTTCCTTCTGAACAAGTGTTAGTGTTTTCTGCACAAACGCGATTCTGCGAAGCAATGCGAACACTTCTCCTTCCCAGGCACAGAGAAGGTGCTAGCAGGGAATTCTCTGCCTGCCTTTCCCCAGTGCTCTGCAAGCTCTCCAGGGCAACATAAAATGTGGGGCTCTGTGCTTTCTTTCCTTCTGAACAAGTGTTAGTGTTTTCTGCACAAATGCGATTCTGCAAAGCAATGTGAACACTTCTCCTTCCCAGGCACAGAGAAGGTGCTAGCAGGGAATTCTCTGCCTGCCTTTCCCCAGCGCTCTGCAAGCTCTCCAGGGCAACATAAAATCTGGGGCTCTGTGGTTTCTTTCCTTCTGAACAAGTGTTAGTGTTTTCTGCACAAACGCGATTCTGCGAAGCAATGTGAACACTTCTCCTTCCCAGGCACAGAGAAGGTGCTAGCAGGGAATTCTCTGCCTGCCTTTCCCCAGTGCTCTGCAAGCTCTCCAGGGCAACATAAAATCTGGGGCTCTGTGCTTTCTTTCCTTCTGAACAAGTGTTAGTGTTTTCTGCACAAACGCGATTCTGCGAAGCAATGTGAACACTTTTGCTTCCCAGGCACAGAGAAGGTGCTAGCAGGGAATTCTCTGCTTGCCTTTCCCCACTGCTCTGAAAGCTCTCCAGGGCAACATAAAATCTGGGGCTCTGTGGTTTCTTTCCTTCTGAACAAGTGTTAGTGTTTTCTGCACAAACGCGATTCTGCGAAGCAATGTGAACACTTCTCCTTCCCAGGCACAAAGAAGGTGCTAGCAGGGAATTCTCTGCCTGCCTTTCCCCAGTGCTCTGCAAGCTCTCCAGGGCAACATAAAATCTGGGGCTCTGTGCTTTCTTTCCTTCTGAACAAGTGTTAGTGTTTTCTGCACAAACGCGATTCTGCAAAGCAATGTGAACACTTTTGCTTCCCAGGCACAGAGAAGGTGCTAGCAGGGAATTCTCTGCCTGCTTTTCCCCAGTGCTCTGCAAGCTCTGCAGGGCAAGAGAAAATGTGGGGCTCTGTGCTTTCTTTCCTTCTGAACAAGTGTTAGTGTTTTCTGCACAAACGCGATTCTGCGAAGCAATGTGAACCCTTTTGCTTCCCAGGCACAGAGAAGGTGCTAGCAGGGAATTCTCTGCCTGCTTTTCCCCAGTGCTCTGCAAGCTCTGCAGGGCAAGAGAAAATGTGGGGCTCTGTGCTTTCTTTCCTTCTGAACAAGTGTTAGTGTTTTCTGCACAAACGCGATTCTGAGAAGCAATGTGAACACTTTTGCTTCCCAGGCACAGAGAAGGTGCTAGCAGGGAATTCTCTGCCTGCTTTTCCCCAGTGCTCTGCAAGCTCTCCAGGGCAACAGAAAATGTGGGGCTCTGTGCTTTCTTTCCTTCTGAACAAGTGTTAGTGTTTTCTGCACAAACGCGATTCTGCGAAGCAATGTGAACACTTCTCCTTCCCAGGCACAGAGAAGGTGCTAGCAGGGAATTCTCTGCCTGCCTTTCCCCAGTGCTCTGCAAGCTCTCCAGGGCAACATAAAATGTGGGGCTCTGTGATTTCTTTCGTTCTGGACAAGTGTTAGTGTTTTCTGCACAAACGCGATTCTGCGAAGCAATGTGAACACTTTTGCTTCCCAGGCACAGAGAAGGTGCTAGCAGGGAATTCTCTGCCTGCCTTTCCCCAGTGCTCTGCAAGCTCTGCAGGGCAACATAAAATGTGGGGCTCTGTGCTTTCTTTCCTTCTGAACAAGTGTTAGTGTTTTCTGCACAAACGCGATTCTGCGAAGCAATGTGAACACTTCTCCTTCCCAGGCACAGAGAAGGTGCTAGCAGGGAATTCTCTGCCTGCCTTTCCCCAGTGCTCTGCAAGCTCTGCAGGGCAACAGAAAATGTGGGGCTCTGTGCTTTCTTTCCTTCTGAACAAGTGTTAGTGTTTTCTGCACAAACGCGATTCTGCGAAGCAATGTGAACACTTTTGCTTCCCAGGCACAGAGAAGGTGCTAGCAGGGAATTCTCTGCTTGCCTTTCCCCAGTGCTCTGAAAGCTCTCCAGGGCAACAGCAAATCTGGGGCTCTGTGCTTTCTTTCCTTCTGAACAAGTGTTAGTGTTTTCTGCACAAACGCGATTCTGCGAAGCAATGTGAACACTTCTCCTTCCCAGGCACAGAGAAGGTGCTAGCAGGGAGTTCTCTGCCTGCCTTTCCCCAGTGCTCTGCAAGCTCTGCAGGGCAACAGAAAATGTGGGGCTCTGTGCTTTCTTTCCTTCTGAACAAGTGTTAGTGTTTTCTGCACAAACGCGATTCTGCGAAGCAATGTGAACACTTCTCCTTCCCAGGCACAGAGAAGGTGCTAGCAGGGAATTCTCTGCCTGCTTTTCCCCAGTGCTCTGCAAGCTCTGCAGGGCAACATAAAATGTGGGGCTCTGTGCTTTCTTTCCTTCTGAACAAGTGTTAGTGTTTTCTGCACAAACGCGATTCTGCGAAGCAATGTGAACACTTTTGCTTCCCAGGCACAGAGAAGGTGCTAGCAGGGAATTCTCTGCCTGCCTTTCCCCAGTGCTCTGCAAGCTCTGCAGGGCAACATAAAATGTGGGGCTCTGTGCTTTCTTTCCTTCTGAACAAGTGTTAGTGTTTTCTGCACAAACGCGATTCTGAGAAGCAATGTGAACACTTCTCCTTCCCAGGCACAGAGAAGGTGCTAGCAGGGAATTCTCTGCCTGCCTTTCCCCAGTGCTCTGCAAGCTCTCCAGGGCAACATAAAATCTGGGGCTCTGTGGTTTCTTTCCTTCTGAACAAGTGTTAGTGTTTTCTGCACAAACGCGATTCTGCGAAGCAATGTGAACACTTTTGCTTCCCAGGCACAGAGAAGGTGCTAGCAGGGAATTCTCTGCCTGCTTTTCCCCAGTGCTCTGCAAGCTCTGCAGGGCAACATAAAATGTGGGGCTCTGTGCTTTCTTTCCTTCTGAACAAGTGTTAGTGTTTTCTGCACAAACGCGATTCTGCGAAGCAATGTGAACCCTTTTGCTTCCCAGGCACAGAGAAGGTGCTAGCAGGGAATTCTCTGCCTGCTTTTCCCCAGTGCTCTGCAAGCTCTCCAGGGCAACAGAAAATGTGGGGCTCTGTGCTTTCTTTCCTTCTGAACAAGTGTTAGTGTTTTCTGCACAAACGCGATTCTGCGAAGCAATGTGAACACTTCTCCTTCCCAGGCACAGAGAAGGTGCTAGCAGGGAATTCTCTGCCTGCCTTTCCCCAGTGCTCTGCAAGCTCTGCAGGGCAACATAAAATGTGGGGCTCTGTGCTTTCTTTCCTTCTGAACAAGTGTTAGTGTTTTCTGCACAAACGCGATTCTGCGAAGCAATGTGAACACTTTTGCTTCCCAGGCACAGAGAAGGTGCTAGCAGGGAATTCTCTGCCTGCCTTTCCCCAGTGCTCTGCAAGCTCTCCAGGGCAACATAAAATGTGGGGCTCTGTGCTTTCTTTCCTTCTGAACAAGTGTTAGTGTTTTCTGCACAAATGCGATTCTGCAAAGCAATGTGAACACTTCTCCTTCCCAGGCACAGAGAAGGTGCTAGCAGGGAATTCTCTGCCTGCCTTTCCCCAGCGCTCTGCAAGCTCTCCAGGGCAACATAAAATCTGGGGCTCTGTGGTTTCTTTCCTTCTGAACAAGTGTTAGTGTTTTCTGCACAAACGCGATTCTGCGAAGCAATGTGAACACTTCTCCTTCCCAGGCACAGAGAAGGTGCTAGCAGGGAATTCTCTGCCTGCCTTTCCCCAGTGCTCTGCAAGCTCTCCAGGGCAACATAAAATCTGGGGCTCTGTGCTTTCTTTCCTTCTGAACAAGTGTTAGTGTTTTCTGCACAAACGCGATTCTGCGAAGCAATGTGAACACTTCTCCTTCCCAGGCACAGAGAAGGTGCTAGCAGGGAATTCTCTGCTTGCCTTTCCCCAGTGCTCTGCAAGCTCTGCAGGGCAACATAAAATCTGGGGCTCTGTGGTTTCTTTCCTTCTGAACAAGTGTTAGTGTTTTCTGCACAAACGCGATTCTGCGAAGCAATGTGAACACTTCTCCTTCCCAGGCACAAAGAAGGTGCTAGCAGGGAATTCTCTGCCTGCCTTTCCCCAGTGCTCTGCAAGCTCTCCAGGGCAACATAAAATCTGGGGCTCTGTGCTTTCTTTCCTTCTGAACAAGTGTTAGTGTTTTCTGCACAAACGCGATTCTGCAAAGCAATGTGAACACTTTTGCTTCCCAGGCACAGAGAAGGTGCTAGCAGGGAATTCTCTGCCTGCTTTTCCCCAGTGCTCTGCAAGCTCTGCAGGGCAACAGAAAATGTGGGGCTCTGTGGTTTCTTTCCTTCTGAACAAGTGTTAGTGTTTTCTGCACAAACGCAATTCTGCGAAGCAATGTGAACACTTCTCCTTCCCAGGCACAGAGAAGGTGCTAGCAGGGAATTCTCTGCCTGCCTTTCCCCAGTGCTCTGCAAGCTCTCCAGGGCAACATAAAATGTGGGGCTCTGTGCTTTCTTTCCTTCTGAACAAGTGTTAGTGTTTTCTGCACAAACGCGATTCTGCGAAGCAATGTGAACACTTCTCCTTCCCAGGCACAGAGAAGGTGCTAGCAGGGAATTCTCTGCCTGCCTTTCCCCAGTGCTCTGCAAGCTCTGCAGGGCAACATAAAATGTGGGGCTCTGTGCTTTCTTTCCTTCTGAACAAGTGTTAGTGTTTTCTGCACAAACGCGATTCTGAGAAGCAATGTGAACACTTTTGCTTCCCAGGCACAGAGAAGGTGCTAGCAGGGAATTCTCTGCCTGCTTTTCCCCAGTGCTCTGCAAGCTCTGCAGGGCAAGAGAAAATGTGGGGCTCTGTGCTTTCTTTCCTTCTGAACAAGTGTTAGTGTTTTCTGCACAAACGCGATTCTGAGAAGCAATGTGAACACTTTTGCTTCCCAGGCACAGAGAAGGTGCTAGCAGGGAATTCTCTGCCTGCTTTTCCCCAGTGCTCTGCAAGCTCTCCAGGGCAACATAAAATGTGGGGCTCTGTGCTTTCTTTCCTTCTGAACAAGTGTTAGTGTTTTCTGCACAAACGCGATTCTGCGAAGCAATGTGAACACTTCTCCTTCCCAGGCACAGAGAAGGTGCTAGCAGGGAATTCTCTGCCTGCCTTTCCCCAGTGCTCTGCAAGCTCTCCAGGGCAACATAAAATGTGGGGCTCTGTGATTTCTTTCGTTCTGGACAAGTGTTAGTGTTTTCTGCACAAACGCGATTCTGCGAAGCAATGTGAACACTTTTGCTTCCCAGGCACAGAGAAGGTGCTAGCAGGGAATTCTCTGCCTGCCTTTCCCCAGTGCTCTGCAAGCTCTCCAGGGCAACATAAAATGTGGGGCTCTGTGCTTTCTTTCCTTCTGAACAAGTGTTAGTGTTTTCTGCACAAACGCGATTCTGCGAAGCAATGTGAACACTTCTCCTTCCCAGGCACAGAGAAGGTGCTAGCAGGGAATTCTCTGCCTGCCTTTCCCCAGTGCTCTGCAAGCTCTGCAGGGCAACAGAAAATGTGGGGCTCTGTGCTTTCTTTCCTTCTGAACAAGTGTTAGTGTTTTCTGCACAAACGCGATTCTGCGAAGCAATGTGAACACTTTTGCTTCCCAGGCACAGAGAAGGTGCTAGCAGGGAATTCTCTGCTTGCCTTTCCCCAGTGCTCTGAAAGCTCTCCAGGGCAACAGCAAATCTGGGGCTCTGTGCTTTCTTTCCTTCTGAACAAGTGTTAGTGTTTTCTGCACAAACGCGATTCTGCGAAGCAATGTGAACACTTCTCCTTCCCAGGCACAGAGAAGGTGCTAGCAGGGAGTTCTCTGCCTGCCTTTCCCCAGTGCTCTGCAAGCTCTGCAGGGCAACAGAAAATGTGGGGCTCTGTGCTTTCTTTCCTTCTGAACAAGTGTTAGTGTTTTCTGCACAAACGCGATTCTGCGAAGCAATGTGAACACTTCTCCTTCCCAGGCACAGAGAAGGTGCTAGCAGGGAATTCTCTGCCTGCTTTTCCCCAGTGCTCTGCAAGCTCTGCAGGGCAACATAAAATGTGGGGCTCTGTGCTTTCTTTCCTTCTGAACAAGTGTTAGTGTTTTCTGCACAAACGCGATTCTGCGAAGCAATGTGAACACTTCTCCTTCCCAGGCACAGAGAAGGTGCTAGCAGGGAATTCTCTGCCTGCCTTTCCCCAGTGCTCTGCAAGCTCTGCAGGGCAACAGAAAATGTGGGGCTCTGTGCTTTCTTTCCTTCTGAACAAGTGTTAGTGTTTTCTGCACAAACGCGATTCTGAGAAGCAATGTGAACACTTCTCCTTCCCAGGCACAGAGAAGGTGCTAGCAGGGAATTCTCTGCCTGCCTTTCCCCAGTGCTCTGCAAGCTCTCCAGGGCAACATAAAATCTGGGGCTCTGTGGTTTCTTTCCTTCTGAACAAGTGTTAGTGTTTTCTGCACAAACGCGATTCTGCGAAGCAATGTGAACACTTTTGCTTCCCAGGCACAGAGAAGGTGCTAGCAGGGAATTCTCTGCCTGCTTTTCCCCAGTGCTCTGCAAGCTCTGCAGGGCAACATAAAATGTGGGGCTCTGTGCTTTCTTTCCTTCTGAACAAGTGTTAGTGTTTTCTGCACAAACGCGATTCTGAGAAGCAATGTGAACCCTTTTGCTTCCCAGGCACAGAGAAGGTGCTAGCAGGGAATTCTCTGCCTGCTTTTCCCCAGTGCTCTGCAAGCTCTCCAGGGCAACAGAAAATGTGGGGCTCTGTGCTTTCTTTCCTTCTGAACAAGTGTTAGTGTTTTCTGCACAAACGCGATTCTGCGAAGCAATGTGAACACTTTTGCTTCCCAGGCACAGAGAAGGTGCTAGCAGGGAATTCTCTGCCTGCCTTTCCCCAGTGCTCTGCAAGCTCTGCAGGGCAACATAAAATGTGGGGCTCTGTGATTTCTTTCCTTCTGAACAAGTGTTAGTGTTTTCTGCACAAACGCGATTCTGCGAAGCAATGTGAACACTTTTGCTTCCCAGGCACAGAGAAGGTGCTAGCAGGGAATTCTCTGCCTGCTTTTCCCCAGTGCTCTGCAAGCTCTCCAGGGCAACATAAAATCTGGGGCTCTGTGCTTTCTTTCCTTCTGAACAAGTGTTAGTGTTTTCTGCACAAACGCGATTCTGCGAAGCAATGTGAACACTTCTCCTTCCCAGGCACAGAGAAGGTGCTAGCAGGGAATTCTCTGCCTGCCTTTCCCCAGTGCTCTGCAAGCTCTGCAGGGCAACATAAAATGTGGGGCTCTGTGCTTTCTTTCCTTCTGAACAAGTGTTAGTGTTTTCTGCACAAACGCGATTCTGAGAAGCAATGTGAACACTTTTGCTTCCCAGGCACAGAGAAGGTGCTAGCAGGGAATTCTCTGCCTGCTTTTCCCCAGTGCTCTGCAAGCTCTGCAGGGCAAGAGAAAATGTGGGGCTCTGTGCTTTCTTTCCTTCTGAACAAGTGTTAGTGTTTTCTGCACAAACGCGATTCTGAGAAGCAATGTGAACACTTTTGCTTCCCAGGCACAGAGAAGGTGCTAGCAGGGAATTCTCTGCCTGCTTTTCCCCAGTGCTCTGCAAGCTCTCCAGGGCAACAGAAAATGTGGGGCTCTGTGCTTTCTTTCCTTCTGAACAAGTGTTAGTGTTTTCTGCACAAACGCGATTCTGCGAAGCAATGTGAACACTTCTCCTTCCCAGGCACAGAGAAGGTGCTAGCAGGGAATTCTCTGCCTGCCTTTCCCCAGTGCTCTGCAAGCTCTCCAGGGCAACATAAAATGTGGGGCTCTGTGATTTCTTTCGTTCTGGACAAGTGTTAGTGTTTTCTGCACAAACGCGATTCTGCGAAGCAATGTGAACACTTTTGCTTCCCAGGCACAGAGAAGGTGCTAGCAGGGAATTCTCTGCCTGCCTTTCCCCAGTGCTCTGCAAGCTCTCCAGGGCAACATAAAATGTGGGGCTCTGTGCTTTCTTTCCTTCTGAACAAGTGTTAGTGTTTTCTGCACAAACGCGATTCTGCGAAGCAATGTGAACACTTCTCCTTCCCAGGCACAGAGAAGGTGCTAGCAGGGAATTCTCTGCCTGCCTTTCCCCAGTGCTCTGCAAGCACTCCAGGGCAACATCAAATCTGGGGCTCTGTGCTTTCTTTCCTTCTGAACAAGTGTTAGTGTTTTCTGCACAAACGCGATTCTGCGAAGCAATGTGAACACTTTTGCTTCCCAGGCACAGAGAAGGTGCTAGCAGGGAATTCTCTGCCTGCCTTTCCCCAGTGCTCTGCAAGCTCTCCAGGGCAACAGCAAATCTGGGGCTCTGTGCTTTCTTTCCTTCTGAACAAGTGTTAGTGTTTTCTGCACAAACGCGATTCTGCGAAGCAATGTGAACACTTCTCCTTCCCAGGCACAGAGAAGGTGCTAGCAGGGAGTTCTCTGCCTGCCTTTCCCCAGTGCTCTGCAAGCTCTGCAGGGCAACAGAAAATGTGGGGCTCTGTGCTTTCTTTCCTTCTGAACAAGTGTTAGTGTTTTCTGCACAAACGCGATTCTGCGAAGCAATGTGAACACTTCTCCTTCCCAGGCACAGAGAAGGTGCTAGCAGGGAATTCTCTGCCTGCTTTTCCCCAGTGCTCTGCAAGCTCTGCAGGGCAACATAAAATGTGGGGCTCTGTGCTTTCTTTCCTTCTGAACAAGTGTTAGTGTTTTCTGCACAAACGCGATTCTGCGAAGCAATGTGAACACTTCTCCTTCCCAGGCACAGAGAAGGTGCTAGCAGGGAATTCTCTGCCTGCCTTTCCCCAGTGCTCTGCAAGCTCTGCAGGGCAACAGAAAATGTGGGGCTCTGTGCTTTCTTTCCTTCTGAACAAGTGTTAGTGTTTTCTGCACAAACGCGATTCTGAGAAGCAATGTGAACACTTCTCCTTCCCAGGCACAGAGAAGGTGCTAGCAGGGAATTCTCTGCCTGCCTTTCCCCAGTGCTCTGCAAGCTCTCCAGGGCAACATAAAATCTGGGGCTCTGTGGTTTCTTTCCTTCTGAACAAGTGTTAGTGTTTTCTGCACAAACGCGATTCTGCGAAGCAATGTGAACACTTTTGCTTCCCAGGCACAGAGAAGGTGCTAGCAGGGAATTCTCTGCCTGCTTTTCCCCAGTGCTCTGCAAGCTCTGCAGGGCAACATAAAATGTGGGGCTCTGTGCTTTCTTTCCTTCTGAACAAGTGTTAGTGTTTTCTGCACAAACGCGATTCTGCGAAGCAATGTGAACACTTTTGCTTCCCAGGCACAGAGAAGGTGCTAGCAGGGAATTCTCTGCCTGCTTTTCCCCAGTGCTCTGCAAGCTCTCCAGGGCAACAGAAAATGTGGGGCTCTGTGCTTTCTTTCCTTCTGAACAAGTGTTAGTGTTTTCTGCACAAACGCGATTCTGCGAAGCAATGTGAACACTTTTGCTTCCCAGGCACAGAGAAGGTGCTAGCAGGGAATTCTCTGCCTGCCTTTCCCCAGTGCTCTGCAAGCTCTGCAGGGCAACATAAAATGTGGGGCTCTGTGATTTCTTTCCTTCTGAACAAGTGTTAGTGTTTTCTGCACAAACGCGATTCTGCGAAGCAATGTGAACACTTTTGCTTCCCAGGCACAGAGAAGGTGCTAGCAGGGAATTCTCTGCCTGCTTTTCCCCAGTGCTCTGCAAGCTCTCCAGGGCAACATAAAATCTGGGGCTCTGTGCTTTCTTTCCTTCTGAACAAGTGTTAGTGTTTTCTGCACAAACGCGATTCTGCGAAGCAATGTGAACACTTCTCCTTCCCAGGCACAGAGAAGGTGCTAGCAGGGAATTCTCTGCCTGCCTTTCCCCAGTGCTCTGCAAGCTCTCCAGGGCAACAGAAAATGTGGGGCTCTGTGATTTCTTTCCTTCTGAACAAGTGTTAGTGTTTTCTGCACAAACGCGATTCTGCGAAGCAATGTGAACACTTTTGCTTCCCAGGCACAGAGAAGGTGCTAGCAGGGAATTCTCTGCTTGCCTTTCCCCAGTGCTCTGAAAGCTCTCCAGGGCAACATAAAATCTGGGGCTCTGTGCTTTCTTTCCTTCTGAACAAGTGTTAGTGTTTTCTGCACAAACGCGATTCTGAGAAGCAATGTGAACACTTCTCCTTCCCAGGCACAGAGAAGGTGCTAGCAGGGAATTCTCTGCCTGCCTTTCCCCAGTGCTCTGCAAGCTCTCCAGGGCAACAGAAAATGTGGGGCTCTGTGCTTTCTTTCCTTCTGAACAAGTGTTAGTGTTTTCTGCACAAACGCGATTCTGCGAAGCAATGTGAACACTTCTCCTTCCCAGGCACAGAGACGGTGCTAGCAGGGAATTCTCTGCCTGCCTTTCCCCAGTGCTCTGCAAGCTCTGCAGGGCAACATAAAATGTGGGGCTCTGTGCTTTCTTTCCTTCTGAACAAGTGTTAGTGTTTTCTGCACAAACGCGATTCTGCGAAGCAATGTGAACACTTTTGCTTCCCAGGCACAGAGAAGGTGCTAGCAGGGAATTCTCTGCCTGCCTTTCCCCAGTGCTCTGCAAGCTCTCCAGGGCAACATAAAATGTGGGGCTCTGTGCTTTCTTTCCTTCTGAACAAGTGTTAGTGTTTTCTGCACAAACGCGATTCTGCGAAGCAATGTGAACACTTCTCCTTCCCAGGCACAGAGAAGGTGCTAGCAGGGAATTCTCTGCCTGCCTTTCCCCAGTGCTCTGCAAGCTCTGCAGGGCAACATAAAATGTGGGGCTCTGTGCTTTCTTTCCTTCTGAACAAGTGTTAGTGTTTTCTGCACAAACGCGATTCTGAGAAGCAATGTGAACACTTTTGCTTCCCAGGCACAGAGAAGGTGCTAGCAGGGAATTCTCTGCCTGCTTTTCCCCAGTGCTCTGCAAGCTCTGCAGGGCAAGAGAAAATGTGGGGCTCTGTGCTTTCTTTCCTTCTGAACAAGTGTTAGTGTTTTCTGCACAAACGCGATTCTGAGAAGCAATGTGAACACTTTTGCTTCCCAGGCACAGAGAAGGTGCTAGCAGGGAATTCTCTGCCTGCTTTTCCCCAGTGCTCTGCAAGCTCTCCAGGGCAACAGAAAATGTGGGGCTCTGTGCTTTCTTTCCTTCTGAACAAGTGTTAGTGTTTTCTGCACAAACGCGATTCTGCGAAGCAATGTGAACACTTCTCCTTCCCAGGCACAGAGAAGGTGCTAGCAGGGAATTCTCTGCCTGCCTTTCCCCAGTGCTCTGCAAGCTCTCCAGGGCAACATAAAATGTGGGGCTCTGTGATTTCTTTCGTTCTGGACAAGTGTTAGTGTTTTCTGCACAAACGCGATTCTGCGAAGCAATGTGAACACTTTTGCTTCCCAGGCACAGAGAAGGTGCTAGCAGGGAATTCTCTGCCTGCCTTTCCCCAGTGCTCTGCAAGCTCTCCAGGGCAACATAAAATGTGGGGCTCTGTGCTTTCTTTCCTTCTGAACAAGTGTTAGTGTTTTCTGCACAAACGCGATTCTGCGAAGCAATGTGAACACTTCTCCTTCCCAGGCACAGAGAAGGTGCTAGCAGGGAATTCTCTGCCTGCCTTTCCCCAGTGCTCTGCAAGCACTCCAGGGCAACATAAAATCTGGGGCTCTGTGCTTTCTTTCCTTCTGAACAAGTGTTAGTGTTTTCTGCACAAACGCGATTCTGCGAAGCAATGTGAACACTTTTGCTTCCCAGGCACAGAGAAGGTGCTAGCAGGGAATTCTCTGCTTGCCTTTCCCCAGTGCTCTGAAAGCTCTCCAGGGCAACAGCAAATCTGGGGCTCTGTGCTTTCTTTCCTTCTGAACAAGTGTTAGTGTTTTCTGCACAAACGCGATTCTGCGAAGCAATGTGAACACTTCTCCTTCCCAGGCACAGAGAAGGTGCTAGCAGGGAGTTCTCTGCCTGCCTTTCCCCAGTGCTCTGCAAGCTCTGCAGGGCAACAGAAAATGTGGGGCTCTGTGCTTTCTTTCCTTCTGAACAAGTGTTAGTGTTTTCTGCACAAACGCGATTCTGCGAAGCAATGTGAACACTTCTCCTTCCCAGGCACAGAGAAGGTGCTAGCAGGGAATTCTCTGCCTGCTTTTCCCCAGTGCTCTGCAAGCTCTGCAGGGCAACATAGAATGTGGGGCTCTGTGCTTTCTTTCCTTCTGAACAAGTGTTAGTGTTTTCTGCACAAACGCGACTCTGCGAAGCAATGTGAACACTTGTGCTTCCCAGGCACAGAGAAGGTGCTAGCAGGGAATTCTCTGCCTGCCTTTCCCCAGTGCTCTGCAAGCTCTCCAGGGCAACATAAAATCTGGGGCTCTGTGCTTTCTTTCCTTCTGAACAAGTGTTAGTGTTTTCTGCACAAACGCGATTCTGCGAAGCAATGTGAACACTTGTGCTTCCCAGGCACAGAGAAGGTGCTAGCAGGGAATTCTCTGCCTGCTTTTCCCCAGTGGTCTGCAAGCTCTCCAGGGCAACATAAAATCTGGGGCTCTGTGCTTTCTTTCCTTCTGAACAAGTGTTAGTGTTTTCTGCACAAACGCGATTCTGCGAAGCAATGTGAACACTTTTGCTTCCCAGGCACAGAGAAGGTGCTAGCAGGGAATTCTCTGCCTGCCTTTCCCCAGTGCTCTGCAAGCTCTGCAGGGCAACATAAAATGTGGGGCTCTGTGATTTCTTTCCTTCTGAACAAGTGTTAGTGTTTTCTGCACAAACGCGATTCTGCGAAGCAATGTGAACACTTTTGCTTCCCAGGCACAGAGAAGGTGCTAGCAGGGAATTCTCTGCCTGCTTTTCCCCAGTGCTCTGCAAGCTCTCCAGGGCAACATAAAATCTGGGGCTCTGTGCTTTCTTTCCTTCTGAACAAGTGTTAGTGTTTTCTGCACAAACGCGATTCTGCGAAGCAATGTGAACACTTCTCCTTCCCAGGCACAGAGAAGGTGCTAGCAGGGAATTCTCTGCCTGCCTTTCCCCAGTGCTCTGCAAGCTCTGCAGGGCAACATAAAATGTGGGGCTCTGTGCTTTCTTTCCTTCTGAACAAGTGTTAGTGTTTTCTGCACAAACGCGATTCTGAGAAGCAATGTGAACACTTTTGCTTCCCAGGCACAGAGAAGGTGCTAGCAGGGAATTCTCTGCCTGCTTTTCCCCAGTGCTCTGCAAGCTCTCCAGGGCAACAGAAAATGTGGGGCTCTGTGCTTTCTTTCCTTCTGAACAAGTGTTAGTGTTTTCTGCACAAACGCGATTCTGCGAAGCAATGTGAACACTTCTCCTTCCCAGGCACAGAGAAGGTGCTAGCAGGGAATTCTCTGCCTGCCTTTCCCCAGTGCTCTGCAAGCTCTCCAGGGCAACATAAAATGTGGGGCTCTGTGATTTCTTTCGTTCTGGACAAGTGTTAGTGTTTTCTGCACAAACGCGATTCTGCGAAGCAATGTGAACACTTTTGCTTCCCAGGCACAGAGAAGGTGCTAGCAGGGAATTCTCTGCCTGCCTTTCCCCAGTGCTCTGCAAGCTCTGCAGGGCAACATAAAATGTGGGGCTCTGTGCTTTCTTTCCTTCTGAACAAGTGTTAGTGTTTTCTGCACAAACGCGATTCTGCGAAGCAATGTGAACACTTCTCCTTCCCAGGCACAGAGAAGGTGCTAGCAGGGAATTCTCTGCCTGCCTTTCCCCAGTGCTCTGCAAGCACTCCAGGGCAACATAAAATCTGGGGCTCTGTGCTTTCTTTCCTTCTGAACAAGTGTTAGTGTTTTCTGCACAAACGCGATTCTGCGAAGCAATGTGAACACTTTTGCTTCCCAGGCACAGAGAAGGTGCTAGCAGGGAATTCTCTGCCTGCCTTTCCCCAGTGCTCTGCAAGCTCTCCAGGGCAACAGCAAATCTGGGGCTCTGTGCTTTCTTTCCTTCTGAACAAGTGTTAGTGTTTTCTGCACAAACGCGATTCTGCGAAGCAATGTGAACACTTCTCCTTCCCAGGCACAGAGAAGGTGCTAGCAGGGAGTTCTCTGCCTGCCTTTCCCCAGTGCTCTGCAAGCTCTGCAGGGCAACAGAAAATGTGGGGCTCTGTGCTTTCTTTCCTTCTGAACAAGTGTTAGTGTTTTCTGCACAAACGCGATTCTGCGAAGCAATGTGAACACTTCTCCTTCCCAGGCACAGAGAAGGTGCTAGCAGGGAATTCTCTGCCTGCTTTTCCCCAGTGCTCTGCAAGCTCTGCAGGGCAACATAAAATGTGGGGCTCTGTGCTTTCTTTCCTTCTGAACAAGTGTTAGTGTTTTCTGCACAAACGCGATTCTGCGAAGCAATGTGAACACTTCTCCTTCCCAGGCACAGAGAAGGTGCTAGCAGGGAATTCTCTGCCTGCCTTTCCCCAGTGCTCTGCAAGCTCTGCAGGGCAACAGAAAATGTGGGGCTCTGTGCTTTCTTTCCTTCTGAACAAGTGTTAGTGTTTTCTGCACAAACGCGATTCTGAGAAGCAATGTGAACACTTCTCCTTCCCAGGCACAGAGAAGGTGCTAGCAGGGAATTCTCTGCCTGCCTTTCCCCAGTGCTCTGCAAGCTCTCCAGGGCAACATAAAATCTGGGGCTCTGTGGTTTCTTTCCTTCTGAACAAGTGTTAGTGTTTTCTGCACAAACGCGATTCTGCGAAGCAATGTGAACACTTTTGCTTCCCAGGCACAGAGAAGGTGCTAGCAGGGAATTCTCTGCCTGCTTTTCCCCAGTGCTCTGCAAGCTCTGCAGGGCAACATAAAATGTGGGGCTCTGTGCTTTCTTTCCTTCTGAACAAGTGTTAGTGTTTTCTGCACAAACGCGATTCTGCGAAGCAATGTGAACCCTTTTGCTTCCCAGGCACAGAGAAGGTGCTAGCAGGGAATTCTCTGCCTGCTTTTCCCCAGTGCTCTGCAAGCTCTCCAGGGCAACAGAAAATGTGGGGCTCTGTGCTTTCTTTCCTTCTGAACAAGTGTTAGTGTTTTCTGCACAAACGCGATTCTGCGAAGCAATGTGAACACTTTTGCTTCCCAGGCACAGAGAAGGTGCTAGCAGGGAATTCTCTGCCTGCCTTTCCCCAGTGCTCTGCAAGCTCTGCAGGGCAACATAAAATGTGGGGCTCTGTGATTTCTTTCCTTCTGAACAAGTGTTAGTGTTTTCTGCACAAACGCGATTCTGCGAAGCAATGTGAACACTTTTGCTTCCCAGGCACAGAGAAGGTGCTAGCAGGGAATTCTCTGCCTGCCTTTCCCCAGTGCTCTGCAAGCTCTCCAGGGCAACATAAAATCTGGGGCTCTGTGCTTTCTTTCCTTCTGAACAAGTGTTAGTGTTTTCTGCACAAACGCGATTCTGCGAAGCAATGGGAACACTTCTCCTTCCCAGGCACAGAGAAGGTGCTAGCAGGGAATTCTCTGCCTGCCTTTCCCCAGTGCTCTGCAAGCTCTCCAGGGCAACAGAAAATGTGGGGCTCTGTGATTTCTTTCCTTCTGAACAAGTGTTAGTGTTTTCTGCACAAACGCGATTCTGCGAAGCAATGTGAACACTTTTGCTTCCCAGGCACAGAGAAGGTGCTAGCAGGGAATTCTCTGCTTGCCTTTCCCCAGTGCTCTGAAAGCTCTCCAGGGCAACATAAAATCTGGGGCTCTGTGCTTTCTTTCCTTCTGAACAAGTGTTAGTGTTTTCTGCACAAACGCGATTCTGAGAAGCAATGTGAACACTTCTCCTTCCCAGGCACAGAGAAGGTGCTAGCAGGGAATTCTCTGCCTGCCTTTCCCCAGTGCTCTGCAAGCTCTCCAGGGCAACAGAAAATGTGGGGCTCTGTGCTTTCTTTCCTTCTGAACAAGTGTTAGTGTTTTCTGCACAAACGCGATTCTGCGAAGCAATGTGAACACTTCTCCTTCCCAGGCACAGAGACGGTGCTAGCAGGGAATTCTCTGCCTGCCTTTCCCCAGTGCTCTGCAAGCTCTGCAGGGCAACATAAAATGTGGGGCTCTGTGCTTTCTTTCCTTCTGAACAAGTGTTAGTGTTTTCTGCACAAACGCGATTCTGCGAAGCAATGTGAACACTTTTGCTTCCCAGGCACAGAGAAGGTGCTAGCAGGGAATTCTCTGCCTGCCTTTCCCCAGTGCTCTGCAAGCTCTCCAGGGCAACATAAAATGTGGGGCTCTGTGCTTTCTTTCCTTCTGAACAAGTGTTAGTGTTTTCTGCACAAACGCGATTCTGCGAAGCAATGTGAACACTTCTCCTTCCCAGGCACAGAGAAGGTGCTAGCAGGGAATTCTCTGCCTGCCTTTCCCCAGTGCTCTGCAAGCTCTGCAGGGCAACATAAAATGTGGGGCTCTGTGCTTTCTTTCCTTCTGAACAAGTGTTAGTGTTTTCTGCACAAACGCGATTCTGAGAAGCAATGTGAACACTTTTGCTTCCCAGGCACAGAGAAGGTGCTAGCAGGGAATTCTCTGCCTGCTTTTCCCCAGTGCTCTGCAAGCTCTGCAGGGCAAGAGAAAATGTGGGGCTCTGTGCTTTCTTTCCTTCTGAACAAGTGTTAGTGTTTTCTGCACAAACGCGATTCTGAGAAGCAATGTGAACACTTTTGCTTCCCAGGCACAGAGAAGGTGCTAGCAGGGAATTCTCTGCCTGCTTTTCCCCAGTGCTCTGCAAGCTCTGCAGGGCAACATAAAATGTGGGGCTCTGTGCTTTCTTTCCTTCTGAACAAGTGTTAGTGTTTTCTGCACAAACGCGATTCTGCGAAGCAATGTGAACACTTCTCCTTCCCAGGCACAGAGAAGGTGCTAGCAGGGAATTCTCTGCCTGCCTTTCCCCAGTGCTCTGCAAGCTCTCCAGGGCAACATAAAATGTGGGGCTCTGTGATTTCTTTCGTTCTGGACAAGTGTTAGTGTTTTCTGCACAAACGCGATTCTGCGAAGCAATGTGAACACTTTTGCTTCCCAGGCACAGAGAAGGTGCTAGCAGGGAATTCTCTGCCTGCCTTTCCCCAGTGCTCTGCAAGCTCTCCAGGGCAACATAAAATGTGGGGCTCTGTGCTTTCTTTCCTTCTGAACAAGTGTTAGTGTTTTCTGCACAAACGCGATTCTGCGAAGCAATGTGAACACTTCTCCTTCCCAGGCACAGAGAAGGTGCTAGCAGGGAATTCTCTGCCTGCCTTTCCCCAGTGCTCTGCAAGCACTCCAGGGCAACATAAAATGTGGGGCTCTGTGCTTTCTTTCCTTCTGAACAAGTGTTAGTGTTTTCTGCACAAACGCGATTCTGCGAAGCAATGTGAACACTTTTGCTTCCCAGGCACAGAGAAGGTGCTAGCAGGGAATTCTCTGCTTGCCTTTCCCCAGTGCTCTGAAAGCTCTCCAGGGCAACAGCAAATCTGGGGCTCTGTGCTTTCTTTCCTTCTGAACAAGTGTTAGTGTTTTCTGCACAAACGCGATTCTGCGAAGCAATGTGAACACTTCTCCTTCCCAGGCACAGAGAAGGTGCTAGCAGGGAGTTCTCTGCCTGCCTTTCCCCAGTGCTCTGCAAGCTCTGCAGGGCAACAGAAAATGTGGGGCTCTGTGCTTTCTTTCCTTCTGAACAAGTGTTAGTGTTTTCTGCACAAACGCGATTCTGCGAAGCAATGTGAACACTTCTCCTTCCCAGGCACAGAGAAGGTGCTAGCAGGGAATTCTCTGCCTGCTTTTCCCCAGTGCTCTGCAAGCTCTGCAGGGCAACATAAAATGTGGGGCTCTGTGCTTTCTTTCCTTCTGAACAAGTGTTAGTGTTTTCTGCACAAACGCGATTCTGCGAAGCAATGTGAACACTTCTCCTTCCCAGGCACAGAGAAGGTGCTAGCAGGGAATTCTCTGCCTGCCTTTCCCCAGTGCTCTGCAAGCTCTCCAGGGCAACATAAAATGTGGGGCTCTGTGCTTTCTTTCCTTCTGAACAAGTGTTAGTGTTTTCTGCACAAACGCGATTCTGCGAAGCAATGTGAACACTTCTCCTTCCCAGGCACAGAGAAGGTGCTAGCAGGGAATTCTCTGCCTGCCTTTCCCCAGTGCTCTGCAAGCACTCCAGGGCAACATAAAATGTGGGGCTCTGTGCTTTCTTTCCTTCTGAACAAGTGTTAGTGTTTTCTGCACAAACGCGATTCTGCGAAGCAATGTGAACACTTTTGCTTCCCAGGCACAGAGAAGGTGCTAGCAGGGAATTCTCTGCCTGCCTTTCCCCAGTGCTCTGCAAGCTCTCCAGGGCAACAGAAAATCTGGGGCTCTGTGCTTTCTTTCCTTCTGAACAAGTGTTAGTGTTTTCTGCACAAACGCGATTCTGCGAAGCAATGTGAACACTTCTCCTTCCCAGGCACAGAGAAGGTGCTAGCAGGGAATTCTCTGCCTGCCTTTCCCCAGTGCTCTGCAAGCTCTCCAGGGCAACATAAAATGTGGGGCTCTGTGCTTTCTTTCCTTCTGAACAAGTGTTAGTGTTTTCTGCACAAATGCGATTCTGCAAAGCAATGTGAACACTTCTCCTTCCCAGGCACAGAGAAGGTGCTAGCAGGGAATTCTCTGCCTGCCTTTCCCCAGCGCTCTGCAAGCTCTCCAGGGCAACATAAAATCTGGGGCTCTGTGGTTTCTTTCCTTCTGAACAAGTGTTAGTGTTTTCTGCACAAACGCGATTCTGCAAAGCAATGTGAACACTTCTCCTTCCCAGGCACAGAGAAGGTGCTAGCAGGGAATTCTCTGCCTGCCTTTCCCCAGTGCTCTGCAAGCTCTCCAGGGCAACATAAAATCTGGGGCTCTGTGCTTTCTTTCCTTCTGAACAAGTGTTAGTGTTTTCTGCACAAACGCGATTCTGCGAAGCAATGTGAACACTTTTGCTTCCCAGGCACAGAGAAGGTGCTAGCAGGGAATTCTCTGCTTGCCTTTCCCCACTGCTCTGAAAGCTCTCCAGGGCAACATAAAATCTGGGGCTCTGTGGTTTCTTTCCTTCTGAACAAGTGTTAGTGTTTTCTGCACAAACGCGATTCTGCGAAGCAATGTGAACACTTCTCCTTCCCAGGCACAAAGAAGGTGCTAGCAGGGAATTCTCTGCCTGCCTTTCCCCAGTGCTCTGCAAGCTCTCCAGGGCAACATAAAATCTGGGGCTCTGTGCTTTCTTTCCTTCTGAACAAGTGTTAGTGTTTTCTGCACAAACGCGATTCTGCAAAGCAATGTGAACACTTTTGCTTCCCAGGCACAGAGAAGGTGCTAGCAGGGAATTCTCTGCCTGCTTTTCCCCAGTGCTCTGCAAGCTCTGCAGGGCAACAGAAAATGTGGGGCTCTGTGGTTTCTTTCCTTCTGAACAAGTGTTAGTGTTTTCTGCACAAACGCAATTCTGCGAAGCAATGTGAACACTTCTCCTTCCCAGGCACAGAGAAGGTGCTAGCAGGGAATTCTCTGCCTGCCTTTCCCCAGTGCTCTGCAAGCTCTCCAGGGCAACATAAAATGTGGGGCTCTGTGCTTTCTTTCCTTCTGAACAAGTGTTAGTGTTTTCTGCACAAACGCGATTCTGCGAAGCAGTGTGAACACTTCTCCTTCCCAGGCACAGAGAAGGTGCTAGCAGGGAATTCTCTGCCTGCTTTTCCCCAGTGCTCTGCAAGCTCTCCAGGGCAACATAAAATGTGGGGCTCTGTGCTTTCTTTCCTTCTGAACAAGTGTTAGTGTTTTCTGCACAAACGCGATTCTGCGAAGCAATGTGAACACTTCTCCTTCCCAGGCACAGAGAAGGTGCTAGCAGGGAATTCTCTGCCTGCCTTTCCCCAGTGCTCTGCAAGCTCTGCAGGGCAACATCAAATCTGGGGCTCTGTGCTTTCTTTCCTTCTGAACAAGTGTTAGTGTTTTCTGCACAAACGCGATTCTGAGAAGCAATGTGAACACTTCTCCTTCCCAGGCACAGAGAAGGTGCTAGCAGGGAATTCTCTGCCTGCCTTTCCCCAGTGCTCTGCAAGCTCTCCAGGGCAACATAAAATCTGGGGCTCTGTGCTTTCTTTCCTTCTGAACAAGTGTTAGTGTTTTCTGCACAAAAGCGATTCTGCAAAGCAATGTGAACACTTTTGCTTCCCAGGCACAGAGAAGGTGCTAGCAGGGAATTCTCTGCCTGCTTTTCCCCAGTGCTCTGCAAGCTCTGCAGGGCAACAGAAAATGTGGGGCTCTGTGCTTTCTTTCCTTCTGAACAAGTGTTAGTGTTTTCTGCACAAACGCGATTCTGAGAAGCAATGTGAACACTTCTCCTTCCCAGGCACAGAGAAGGTGCTAGCAGGGAATTCTCTGCCTGCCTTTCCCCAGTGCTCTGCAAGCTCTCCAGGGCAACATAAAATCTGGGGCTCTGTGGTTTCTTTCCTTCTGAACAAGTGTTAGTGTTTTCTGCACAAACGCGATTCTGCGAAGCAATGTGAACACTTTTGCTTCCCAGGCACAGAGAAGGTGCTAGCAGGGAATTCTCTGCCTGCTTTTCCCCAGTGCTCTGCAAGCTCTGCAGGGCAACAGAAAATGTGGGGCTCTGTGCTTTCTTTCCTTCTGAACAAGTGTTAGTGTTTTCTGCACAAACGCGATTCTGCGAAGCAATGTGAACCCTTTTGCTTCCCAGGCACAGAGAAGGTGCTAGCAGGGAATTCTCTGCCTGCTTTTCCCCAGTGCTCTGCAAGCTCTCCAGGGCAACATAAAATCTGGGGCTCTGTGCTTTCTTTCCTTCTGAACAAGTGTTAGTGTTTTCTGCACAAACGCGATTCTGCGAAGCAATGTGAACACTTCTCCTTCCCAGGCACAGAGAAGGTGCTAGCAGGGAATTCTCTGCCTGCCTTTCCCCAGTGCTCTGCAAGCTCTCCAGGGCAACAGAAAATGTGGGGCTCTGTGATTTCTTTCGTTCTGGACAAGTGTTAGTGTTTTCTGCACAAACGCGATTCTGCGAAGCAATGTGAACACTTTTGCTTCCCAGGCACAGAGAAGGTGCTAGCAGGGAATTCTCTGCTTGCCTTTCCCCACTGCTCTGAAAGCTCTCCAGGGCAACATAAAATGTGGGGCTCTGTGCTTTCTTTCCTTCTGAACAAGTGTTAGTGTTTTCTGCACAAACGCGATTCTGAGAAGCAATGTGAACACTTCTCCTTCCCAGGCACAGAGAAGGTGCTAGCAGGGAATTCTCTGCCTGCCTTTCCCCAGTGCTCTGCAAGCTCTCCAGGGCAACAGAAAATGTGGGGCTCTGTGCTTTCTTTCCTTCTGAACAAGTGTTAGTGTTTTCTGCACAAACGCGATTCTGCGAAGCAATGTGAACACTTCTCCTTCCCAGGCACAGAGACGGTGCTAGCAGGGAATTCTCTGCCTGCCTTTCCCCAGTGCTCTGCAAGCTCTGCAGGGCAACATAAAATGTGGGGCTCTGTGCTTTCTTTCCTTCTGAACAAGTGTTAGTGTTTTCTGCACAAACGCGATTCTGCGAAGCAATGTGAACACTTTTGCTTCCCAGGCACAGAGAAGGTGCTAGCAGGGAATTCTCTGCCTGCCTTTCCCCAGTGCTCTGCAAGCTCTGCAGGGCAACATAAAATCTGGGGCTCTGTGCTTTCTTTCCTTCTGAACAAGTGTTAGTGTTTTCTGCACAAACGCGATTCTGCGAAGCAATGTGAACACTTCTCCTTCCCAGGCACAGAGAAGGTGCTAGCAGGGAATTCTCTGCCTGCCTTTCCCCAGTGCTCTGCAAGCTCTCCAGGGCAACAGAAAATGTGGGGCTCTGTGCTTTCTTTCCTTCTGAACAAGTGTTAGTGTTTTCTGCACAAACGCGATTCTGCGAAGCAATGTGAACACTTCTCCTTCCCAGGCACAGAGAAGGTGCTAGCAGGGAATTCTCTGCCTGCCTTTCCCCAGTGCTCTGCAAGCTCTGCAGGGCAACATCAAATCTGGGGCTCTGTGCTTTCTTTCCTTCTGAACAAGTGTTAGTGTTTTCTGCACAAACGCGATTCTGCGAAGCAATGTGAACACTTTTGCTTCCCAGGCACAGAGAAGGTGCTAGCAGGGAATTCTCTGCCTGCCTTTCCCCAGTGCTCTGCAAGCTCTCCAGGGCAACATAAAATCTGGGGCTCTGTGGTTTCTTTCCTTCTGAACAAGTGTTAGTGTTTTCTGCACAAACGCGATTCTGCGAAGCAATGTGAACACTTCTCCTTCCCAGGCACAGAGAAGGTGCTAGCAGGGAATTCTCTGCCTGCCTTTCCCCAGTGCTCTGCAAGCTCTCCAGGGCAACAGAAAATGTGGGGCTCTGTGCTTTCTTTCCTTCTGAACAAGTGTTAGTGTTTTCTGCACAAATGCGATTCTGCAAAGCAATGTGAACACTTCTCCTTCCCAGGCACAGAGAAGGTGCTAGCAGGGAATTCTCTGCCTGCCTTTCCCCAGCGCTCTGCAAGCTCTACAGGGCAACATAAAATCTGGGGCTCTGTGGTTTCTTTCCTTCTGAACAAGTGTTAGTGTTTTCTGCACAAACGCGATTCTGCAAAGCAATGTGAACACTTCTCCTTCCCAGGCACAGAGAAGGTGCTAGCAGGGAATTCTCTGCCTGCCTTTCCCCAGTGCTCTGCAAGCTCTCCAGGGCAACATAAAATCTGGGGCTCTGTGCTTTCTTTCCTTCTGAACAAGTGTTAGTGTTTTCTGCACAAACGCGATTCTGCGAAGCAATGTGAACACTTTTGCTTCCCAGGCACAGAGAAGGTGCTAGCAGGGAATTCTCTGCTTGCCTTTCCCCACTGCTCTGAAAGCTCTCCAGGGCAACATAAAATCTGGGGCTCTGTGGTTTCTTTCCTTCTGAACAAGTGTTAGTGTTTTCTGCACAAACGCGATTCTGCGAAGCAATGTGAACACTTCTCCTTCCCAGGCACAAAGAAGGTGCTAGCAGGGAATTCTCTGCCTGCCTTTCCCCAGTGCTCTGCAAGCTCTCCAGGGCAACATAAAATGTGGGGCTCTGTGCTTTCTTTCCTTCTGAACAAGTGTTAGTGTTTTCTGCACAAACGCGATTCTGCAAAGCAATGTGAACACTTTTGCTTCCCAGGCACAGAGAAGGTGCTAGCAGGGAATTCTCTGCCTGCTTTTCCCCAGTGCTCTGCAAGCTCTGCAGGGCAACATAAAATGTGGGGCTCTGTGCTTTCTTTCCTTCTGAACAAGTGTTAGTGTTTTCTGCACAAACGCAATTCTGCGAAGCAATGTGAACACTTCTCCTTCCCAGGCACAGAGAAGGTGCTAGCAGGGAATTCTCTGCCTGCCTTTCCCCAGTGCTCTGCAAGCTCTCCAGGGCAACATAAAATGTGGGGCTCTGTGCTTTCTTTCCTTCTGAACAAGTGTTAGTGTTTTCTGCACAAACGCGATTCTGCGAAGCAGTGTGAACACTTCTCCTTCCCAGGCACAGAGAAGGTGCTAGCAGGGAATTCTCTGCCTGCTTTTCCCCAGTGCTCTGCAAGCTCTCCAGGGCAACATAAAATGTGGGGCTCTGTGCTTTCTTTCCTTCTGAACAAGTGTTAGTGTTTTCTGCACAAACGCGATTCTGAGAAGCAATGTGAACACTTCTCCTTCCCAGGCACAGAGAAGGTGCTAGCAGGGAATTCTCTGCCTGCCTTTCCCCAGTGCTCTGCAAGCTCTGCAGGGCAACATCAAATCTGGGGCTCTGTGCTTTCTTTCCTTCTGAACAAGTGTTAGTGTTTTCTGCACAAACGCGATTCTGCGAAGCAATGTGAACACTTTTGCTTCCCAGGCACAGAGAAGGTGCTAGCAGGGAATTCTCTGCCTGCCTTTCCCCAGTGCTCTGCAAGCTCTGCAGGGCAACAGAAAATGTGGGGCTCTGTGCTTTCTTTCCTTCTGAACAAGTGTTAGTGTTTTCTGCACAAAAGCGATTCTGCAAAGCAATGTGAACACTTTTGCTTCCCAGGCACAGAGAAGGTGCTAGCAGGGAATTCTCTGCCTGCTTTTCCCCAGTGCTCTGCAAGCTCTGCAGGGCAACATAAAATGTGGGGCTCTGTGCTTTCTTTCCTTCTGAACAAGTGTTAGTGTTTTCTGCACAAACGCGATTCTGAGAAGCAATGTGAACACTTTTGCTTCCCAGGCACAGAGAAGGTGCTAGCAGGGAATTCTCTGCCTGATTTTCCCCAGTGCTCTGCAAGCTCTCCAGGGCAACAGAAAATGTGGGGCTCTGTGCTTTCTTTCCTTCTGAACAAGTGTTAGTGTTTTCTGCACAAACGCGATTCTGCGAAGCAATGTGAACACTTCTCCTTCCCAGGCACAGAGAAGGTGCTAGCAGGGAATTCTCTGCCTGCCTTTCCCCAGTGCTCTGCAAGCTCTCCAGGGCAACATAAAATGTGGGGCTCTGTGATTTCTTTCGTTCTGGACAAGTGTTAGTGTTTTCTGCACAAACGCGATTCTGCGAAGCAATGTGAACACTTTTGCTTCCCAGGCACAGAGAAGGTGCTAGCAGGGAATTCTCTGCCTGCCTTTCCCCAGTGCTCTGCAAGCTCTGCAGGGCAACATCAAATCTGGGGCTCTGTGCTTTCTTTCCTTCTGAACAAGTGTTAGTGTTTTCTGCACAAACGCGATTCTGCGAAGCAATGTGAACACTTTTGCTTCCCAGGCACAGAGAAGGTGCTAGCAGGGAATTCTCTGCCTGCCTTTCCCCAGTGCTCTGCAAGCTCTGCAGGGCAACAGAAAATGTGGGGCTCTGTGCTTTCTTTCCTTCTGAACAAGTGTTAGTGTTTTCTGCACAAACGCGATTCTGCGAAGCAATGTGAACACTTTTGCTTCCCAGGCACAGAGAAGGTGCTAGCAGGGAATTCTCTGCTTGCCTTTCCCCAGTGCTCTGCAAGCTCTCCAGGGCAACATAAAATCTGGGGCTCTGTGGTTTCTTTCCTTCTGAACAAGTGTTAGTGTTTTCTGCACAAACGCGATTCTGCGAAGCAATGTGAACACTTCTCCTTCCCAGGCACAGAGAAGGTGCTAGCAGGGAATTCTCTGCCTGCCTTTCCCCAGTGCTCTGCAAGCTCTGCAGGGCAACAGAAAATGTGGGGCTCTGTGCTTTCTTTCCTTCTGAACAAGTGTTAGTGTTTTCTGCACAAACGCGATTCTGCGAAGCAATGTGAACACTTCTCCTTCCCAGGCACAGAGAAGGTGCTAGCAGGGAATTCTCTGCCTGCTTTTCCCCAGTGCTCTGCAAGCTCTGCAGGGCAACATAAAATGTGGGGCTCTGTGCTTTCTTTCCTTCTGAACAAGTGTTAGTGTTTTCTGCACAAACGCGATTCTGCGAAGCAATGTGAACACTTCTCCTTCCCAGGCACAGAGAAGGTGCTAGCAGGGAATTCTCTGCCTGCCTTTCCCCAGTGCTCTGCAAGCTCTGCAGGGCAACATAAAATGTGGGGCTCTGTGCTTTCTTTCCTTCTGAACAAGTGTTAGTGTTTTCTGCACAAACGCGATTCTGCGAAGCAATGTGAACACTTCTCCTTCCCAGGCACAGAGAAGGTGCTAGCAGGGAATTCTCTGCCTGCCTTTCCCCAGTGCTCTGCAAGCTCTCCAGGGGAACATAAAATCTGGGGCTCTGTGATTTCTTTCGTTCTGGACAAGTGTTAGTGTTTTCTGCACAAACGCGATTCTGCGAAGCAATGTGAACACTTTTGCTTCCCAGGCACAGAGAAGGTGCTAGCAGGGAATTCTCTGCCTGCCTTTCCCCAGTGCTCTGCAAGCTCTCCAGGGCAACAGAAAATGTGGGGCTCTGTGCTTTCTTTCCTTCTGAACAAGTGTTAGTGTTTTCTGCACAAACGCGATTCTGCGAAGCAATGTGAACACTTTTGCTTCCCAGGCACAGAGAAGGTGCTAGCAGGGAATTCTCTGCCTGCCTTTCCCCAGTGCTCTGCAAGCTCTGCAGGGCAACAGAAAATGTGGGGCTCTGTGCTTTCTTTCCTTCTGAACAAGTGTTAGTGTTTTCTGCACAAACGCGATTCTGCGAAGCAATGTGAACACTTTTGCTTCCCAGGCACAGAGAAGGTGCTAGCAGGGAATTCTCTGCTTGCCTTTCCCCAGTGCTCTGCAAGCTCTCCAGGGCAACATAAAATCTGGGGCTGTGTGGTTTCTTTCCTTCTGAACAAGTGTTAGTGTTTTCTGCACAAACGCGATTCTGCGAAGCAATGTGAACACTTCTCCTTCCCAGGCACAGAGAAGGTGCTAGCAGGGAATTCTCTGCCTGCCTTTCCCCAGTGCTCTGCAAGCTCTCCAGGGCAACATAAAATGTGGGGCTCTGTGCTTTCTTTCCTTCTGAACAAGTGTTAGTGTTTTCTGCACAAACGCGATTCTGCGAAGCAATGTGAACACTTCTCCTTCCCAGGCACAGAGAAGGTGCTAGCAGGGAATTCTCTGCCTGCTTTTCCCCAGTGCTCTGCAAGCTCTGCAGGGCAACATAAAATGTGGGGCTCTGTGCTTTCTTTCCTTCTGAACAAGTGTTAGTGTTTTCTGCACAAACGCGATTCTGAGAAGCAATGTGAACACTTCTCCTTCCCAGGCACAGAGAAGGTGCTAGCAGGGAATTCTCTGCCTGCCTTTCCCCAGTGCTCTGCAAGCTCTCCAGGGCAACATAAAATGTGGGGCTCTGTGATTTCTTTCGTTCTGGACAAGTGTTAGTGTTTTCTGCACAAACGCGATTCTGCGAAGCAATGTGAACACTTTTGCTTCCCAGGCACAGAGAAGGTGCTAGCAGGGAATTCTCTGCCTGCCTTTCCCCAGTGCTCTGCAAGCTCTGCAGGGCAACAGAAAATGTGGGGCTCTGTGCTTTCTTTCCTTCTGAACAAGTGTTAGTGTTTTCTGCACAAACGCGATTCTGCGAAGCAATGTGAACACATTTGCTTCCCAGGCACAGAGAAGGTGCTAGCAGGGAATTCTCTGCCTGCCTTTCCCCAGTGCTCTGCAAGCTCTGCAGGGCAACAGAAAATGTGGGGCTCTGTGCTTTCTTTCCTTCTGAACAAGTGTTAGTGTTTTCTGCACAAACGCGATTCTGCGAAGCAATGTGAACACTTTTGCTTCCCAGGCACAGAGAAGGTGCTAGCAGGGAATTCTCTGCTTGCCTTTCCCCAGTGCTCTGCAAGCTCTCCAGGGCAACATAAAATCTGGGGCTGTGTGGTTTCTTTCCTTCTGAACAAGTGTTAGTGTTTTCTGCACAAACGCGATTCTGCGAAGCAATGTGAACACTTCTCCTTCCCAGGCACAGAGAAGGTGCTAGCAGGGAATTCTCTGCCTGCCTTTCCCCAGTGCTCTGCAAGCTCTGCAGGGCAACAGAAAATGTGGGGCTCTGTGCTTTCTTTCCTTCTGAACAAGTGTTAGTGTTTTCTGCACAAACGCGATTCTGCGAAGCAATGTGAACACTTCTCCTTCCCAGGCACAGAGAAGGTGCTAGCAGGGAATTCTCTGCCTGCTTTTCCCCAGTGCTCTGCAAGCTCTGCAGGGCAACATAAAATGTGGGGCTCTGTGCTTTCTTTCCTTCTGAACAAGTGTTAGTGTTTTCTGCACAAACGCGATTCTGCGAAGCAATGTGAACACTTCTCCTTCCCAGGCACAGAGAAGGTGCTAGCAGGGAATTCTCTGCCTGCCTTTCCCCAGTGCTCTGCAAGCTCTCCAGGGCAACAGAAAATGTGGGGCTCTGTGATTTCTTTCGTTCTGGACAAGTGTTAGTGTTTTCTGCACAAACGCGATTCTGCGAAGCAATGTGAACACTTTTGCTTCCCAGGCACAGAGAAGGTGCTAGCAGGGAATTCTCTGCTTGCCTTTCCCCAGTGCTCTGAAAGCTCTCCAGGGCAACATAAAATCTGGGGCTCTGTGCTTTCTTTCCTTCTGAACAAGTGTTAGTGTTTTCTGCACAAACGCGATTCTGAGAAGCAATGTGAACACTTCTCCTTCCCAGGCACAGAGAAGGTGCTAGCAGGGAATTCTCTGCCTGCCTTTCCCCAGTGCTCTGCAAGCTCTCCAGGGCAACATAAAATGTGGGGCTCTGTGCTTTCTTTCCTTCTGAACAAGTGTTAGTGTTTTCTGCACAAACGCGATTCTGCGAAGCAATGTGAACACTTCTCCTTCCCAGGCACAGAGACGGTGCTAGCAGGGAATTCTCTGCCTGCCTTTCCCCAGTGCTCTGCAAGCTCTCCAGGGCAACATAAAATCTGGGGCTCTGTGCTTTCTTTCCTTCTGAACAAGTGTTAGTGTTTTCTGCACAAACGCGATTCTGCAAAGCAATGTGAACACTTCTCCTTCCCAGGCACAGAGAAGGTGCTAGCAGGGAATTCTCTGCCTGCTTTTCCCCAGTGCTCTGCAAGCTCTCCAGGGCAACATCAAATGTGGGGCTCTGTGCTTTCTTTCCTTCTGAACAAGTGTTAGTGTTTTCTGCACAAACGCGATTCTGAGAAGCAATGTGAACACTTTTGCTTCCCAGGCACAGAGAAGGTGCTAGCAGGGAATTCTCTGCCTGCCTTTCCCCAGTGCTCTGCAAGCTCTGCAGGGCAACATAAAATGTGGGGCTCTGTGCTTTCTTTCCTTCTGAACAAGTGTTAGTGTTTTCTGCACAAACGCGATTCTGCGAAGCAATGTGAACACTTTTGCTTCCCAGGCACAGAGAAGGTGCTAGCAGGGAATTCTCTGCCTGCCTTTCCCCAGTGCTCTGCAAGCTCTCCAGGGCAACATAAAATGTGGGGCTCTGTGCTTTCTTTCCTTCTGAACAAGTGTTAGTGTTTTCTGCACAAACGCGATTCTGCGAAGCAATGTGAACACTTCTCCTTCCCAGGCACAGAGAAGGTGCTAGCAGGGAATTCTCTGCCTGCCTTTCCCCAGTGCTCTGCAAGCTCTCCAGGGCAACATAAAATGTGGGGCTCTGTGCTTTCTTTCCTTCTGAACAAGTGTTAGTGTTTTCTGCACAAACGCGATTCTGAGAAGCAATGTGAACACTTCTCCTTCCCAGGCACAGAGAAGGTGCTAGCAGGGAATTCTCTGCCTGCCTTTCCCCAGTGCTCTGCAAGCTCTCCAGGGCAACATAAAATGTGGGGCTCTGTGATTTCTTTCGTTCTGGACAAGTGTTAGTGTTTTCTGCACAAACGCGATTCTGCGAAGCAATGTGAACACTTTTGCTTCCCAGGCACAGAGAAGGTGCTAGCAGGGAATTCTCTGCCTGCCTTTCCCCAGTGCTCTGCAAGCTCTGCAGGGCAACATCAAATCTGGGGCTCTGTGCTTTCTTTCCTTCTGAACAAGTGTTAGTGTTTTCTGCACAAACGCGATTCTGAGAAGCAATGTGAACACTTCTCCTTCCCAGGCACAGAGAAGGTGCTAGCAGGGAATTCTCTGCCTGCCTTTCCCCAGTGCTCTGCAAGCTCTCCAGGGCAACATAAAATCTGGGGCTCTGTGCTTTCTTTCCTTCTGAACAAGTGTTAGTGTTTTCTGCACAAACGCGATTCTGCAAAGCAATGTGAACACTTCTCCTTCCCAGGCACAGAGAAGGTGCTAGCAGGGAATTCTCTGCCTGCCTTTCCCCAGTGCTCTGCAAGCTCTCCAGGGCAACATAAAATGTGGGGCTCTGTGATTTCTTTCGTTCTGGACAAGTGTTAGTGTTTTCTGCACAAACGCGATTCTGCGAAGCAATGTGAACACTTCTCCTTCCCAGGCACAGAGAAGGTGCTAGCAGGGAATTCTCTGCCTGCCTTTCCCCAGTGCTCTGCAAGCTCTCCAGGGCAACATAAAATGTGGGGCTCTGTGCTTTCTTTCCTTCTGAACAAGTGTTAGTGTTTTCTGCACAAACGCGATTCTGAGAAGCAATGTGAACACTTTTGCTTCCCAGGCACAGAGAAGGTGCTAGCAGGGAATTCTCTGCCTGCTTTTCCCCAGTGCTCTGCAAGCTCTCCAGGGCAACATAAAATCTGGGGCTCTGTGCTTTCTTTCCTTCTGAACAAGTGTTAGTGTTTTCTGCACAAACGCGATTCTGCGAAGCAATGTGAACACTTCTCCTTCCCAGGCACAGAGAAGGTGCTAGCAGGGAATTCTCTGCCTGCCTTTCCCCAGTGCTCTGCAAGCTCTCCAGGGCAACAGAAAATGTGGGGCTCTGTGCTTTCTTTCCTTCTGAACAAGTGTTAGTGTTTTCTGCACAAACGCGATTCTGAGAAGCAATGTGAACACTTTTGCTTCCCAGGCACAGAGAAGGTGCTAGCAGGGAATTCTCTGCCTGCCTTTCCCCAGTGCTCTGCAAGCTCTGCAGGGCAACATAAAATGTGGGGCTCTGTGCTTTCTTTCCTTCTGAACAAGTGTTAGTGTTTTCTGCACAAACGCGATTCTGAGAAGCAATGTGAACACTTCTCCTTCCCAGGCACAGAGAAGGTGCTAGCAGGGAATTCTCTGCCTGCCTTTCCCCAGTGCTCTGCAAGCTCTCCAGGGCAACATAAAATCTGGGGCTCTGTGCTTTCTTTCCTTCTGAACAAGTGTTAGTGTTTTCTGCACAAACGCGATTCTGCGAAGCAATGTGAACACTTTTGCTTCCCAGGCACAGAGAAGGTGCTAGCAGGGAATTCTCTGCCTGCCTTTCCCCAGTGCTCTGCAAGCTCTCCAGGGCAACAGAAAATCTGGGGCTCTGTGGTTTCTTTCCTTCTGAACAAGTGTTAGTGTTTTCTGCACAAACGCGATTCTGCGAAGCAATGGGAACACTTTTGCTTCCCAGGCACAGAGAAGGTGCTAGCAGGGAATTCTCTGCCTGCTTTTCCCCAGTGCTCTGCAAGCTCTGCAGGGCAACAGAAAATGTGGGGCTCTGTGCTTTCTTTCCTTCTGAACAAGTGTTAGTGTTTTCTGCACAAACGCGATTCTGCGAAGCAATGTGAACCCTTTTGCTTCCCAGGCACAGAGAAGGTGCTAGCAGGGAATTCTCTGCCTGCTTTTCCCCAGTGCTCTGCAAGCTCTCCAGGGCAACAGAAAATGTGGGGCTCTGTGCTTTCTTTCCTTCTGAACAAGTGTTAGTGTTTTCTGCACAAACGCGATTCTGCGAAGCAATGTGAACACTTCTCCTTCCCAGGCACAGAGAAGGTGCTAGCAGGGAATTCTCTGCCTGCCTTTCCCCAGTGCTCTGCAAGCTCTGCAGGGCAACATAAAATGTGGGGCTCTGTGATTTCTTTCCTTCTGAACAAGTGTTAGTGTTTTCTGCACAAACGCGATTCTGCGAAGCAATGTGAACACTTTTGCTTCCCAGGCACAGAGAAGGTGCTAGCAGGGAATTCTCTGCCTGCTTTTCCCCAGTGCTCTGCAAGCTCTCCAGGGCAACAGAAAATCTGGGGCTCTGTGCTTTCTTTCCTTCTGAACAAGTGTTAGTGTTTTCTGCACAAACGCGATTCTGCGAAGCAATGTGAACACTTCTCCTTCCCAGGCACAGAGAAGGTGCTAGCAGGGAATTCTCTGCCTGCCTTTCCCCAGTGCTCTGCAAGCTCTCCAGGGCAACAGAAAATGTGGGGCTCTGTGATTTCTTTCGTTCTGGACAAGTGTTAGTGTTTTCTGCACAAACGCGATTCTGCGAAGCAATGTGAACACTTTTGCTTCCCAGGCACAGAGAAGGTGCTAGCAGGGAATTCTCTGCTTGCCTTTCCCCAGTGCTCTGAAAGCTCTCCAGGGCAACATAAAATCTGGGGCTCTGTGCTTTCTTTCCTTCTGAACAAGTGTTAGTGTTTTCTGCACAAACGCGATTCTGAGAAGCAATGTGAACACTTCTCCTTCCCAGGCACAGAGAAGGTGCTAGCAGGGAATTCTCTGCCTGCCTTTCCCCAGTGCTCTGCAAGCTCTCCAGGGCAACAGAAAATGTGGGGCTCTGTGCTTTCTTTCCTTCTGAACAAGTGTTAGTGTTTTCTGCACAAACGCGATTCTGCGAAGCAATGTGAACACTTCTCCTTCCCAGGCACAGAGACGGTGCTAGCAGGGAATTCTCTGCCTGCCTTTCCCCAGTGCTCTGCAAGCTCTGCAGGGCAACATAAAATGTGGGGCTCTGTGCTTTCTTTCCTTCTGAACAAGTGTTAGTGTTTTCTGCACAAACGCGATTCTGCGAAGCAATGTGAACACTTTTGCTTCCCAGGCACAGAGAAGGTGCTAGCAGGGAATTCTCTGCCTGCCTTTCCCCAGTGCTCTGCAAGCTCTGCAGGGCAACATAAAATCTGGGGCTCTGTGCTTTCTTTCCTTCTGAACAAGTGTTAGTGTTTTCTGCACAAACGCGATTCTGCGAAGCAATGTGAACACTTCTCCTTCCCAGGCACAGAGAAGGTGCTAGCAGGGAATTCTCTGCCTGCCTTTCCCCAGTGCTCTGCAAGCTCTCCAGGGCAACAGAAAATGTGGGGCTCTGTGCTTTCTTTCCTTCTGAACAAGTGTTAGTGTTTTCTGCACAAACGCGATTCTGCGAAGCAATGTGAACACTTCTCCTTCCCAGGCACAGAGAAGGTGCTAGCAGGGAATTCTCTGCCTGCCTTTCCCCAGTGCTCTGCAAGCACTCCAGGGCAACATAAAATGTGGGGCTCTGTGCTTTCTTTCCTTCTGAACAAGTGTTAGTGTTTTCTGCACAAACGCGATTCTGCGAAGCAATGTGAACACTTTTGCTTCCCAGGCACAGAGAAGGTGCTAGCAGGGAATTCTCTGCCTGCCTTTCCCCAGTGCTCTGCAAGCTCTCCAGGGCAACATAAAATCTGGGGCTCTGTGCTTTCTTTCCTTCTGAACAAGTGTTAGTGTTTTCTGCACAAACGCGATTCTGCAAAGCAATGTGAACACTTCTCCTTCCCAGGCACAGAGAAGGTGCTAGCAGGGAATTCTCTGCCTGCCTTTCCCCAGTGCTCTGCAAGCTCTCCAGGGCAACATAAAATGTGGGGCTCTGTGCTTTCTTTCCTTCTGAACAAGTGTTAGTGTTTTCTGCACAAACGCGATTCTGCGAAGCAATGTGAACACTTCTCCTTCCCAGGCACAGAGAAGGTGCTAGCAGGGAATTCTCTGCCTGCCTTTCCCCAGTGCTCTGCAAGCTCTCCAGGGCAACATAAAATGTGGGGCTCTGTGCTTTCTTTCCTTCTGAACAAGTGTTAGTGTTTTCTGCACAAACGCGATTCTGAGAAGCAATGTGAACACTTTTGCTTCCCAGGCACAGAGAAGGTGCTAGCACGGAATTCTCTGCCTGCTTTTCCCCAGTGCTCTGCAAGCTCTCCAGGGCAACATAAAATCTGGGGCTCTGTGCTTTCTTTCCTTCTGAACAAGTGTTAGTGTTTTCTGCACAAACGCGATTCTGCGAAGCAATGTGAACACTTCTCCTTCCCAGGCACAGAGAAGGTGCTAGCAGGGAATTCTCTGCCTGCCTTTCCCCAGTGCTCTGCAAGCTCTCCAGGGCAACAGAAAATGTGGGGCTCTGTGCTTTCTTTCCTTCTGAACAAGTGTTAGTGTTTTCTGCACAAACGCGATTCTGAGAAGCAATGTGAACACTTTTGCTTCCCAGGCACAGAGAAGGTGCTAGCAGGGAATTCTCTGCCTGCCTTTCCCCAGTGCTCTGCAAGCTCTGCAGGGCAACATAAAATGTGGGGCTCTGTGCTTTCTTTCCTTCTGAACAAGTGTTAGTGTTTTCTGCACAAACGCGATTCTGAGAAGCAATGTGAACACTTCTCCTTCCCAGGCACAGAGAAGGTGCTAGCAGGGAATTCTCTGCCTGCCTTTCCCCAGTGCTCTGCAAGCTCTCCAGGGCAACAGAAAATGTGGGGCTCTGTGCTTTCTTTCCTTCTGAACAAGTGTTAGTGTTTTCTGCACAAACGCGATTCTGAGAAGCAATGTGAACACTTCTCCTTCCCAGGCACAGAGAAGGTGCTAGCAGGGAATTCTCTGCCTGCCTTTCCCCAGTGCTCTGCAAGCTCTCCAGGGCAACAGAAAATCTGGGGCTCTGTGGTTTCTTTCCTTCTGAACAAGTGTTAGTGTTTTCTGCACAAACGCGATTCTGCGAAGCAATGGGAACACTTTTGCTTCCCAGGCACAGAGAAGGTGCTAGCAGGGAATTCTCTGCCTGCTTTTCCCCAGTGCTCTGCAAGCTCTGCAGGGCAACAGAAAATGTGGGGCTCTGTGCTTTCTTTCCTTCTGAACAAGTGTTAGTGTTTTCTGCACAAACGCGATTCTGCGAAGCAATGTGAACCCTTTTGCTTCCCAGGCACAGAGAAGGTGCTAGCAGGGAATTCTCTGCCTGCTTTTCCCCAGTGCTCTGCAAGCTCTCCAGGGCAACAGAAAATGTGGGGCTCTGTGCTTTCTTTCCTTCTGAACAAGTGTTAGTGTTTTCTGCACAAACGCGATTCTGCGAAGCAATGTGAACACTTCTCCTTCCCAGGCACAGAGAAGGTGCTAGCAGGGAATTCTCTGCCTGCCTTTCCCCAGTGCTCTGCAAGCTCTGCAGGGCAACATAAAATGTGGGGCTCTGTGATTTCTTTCCTTCTGAACAAGTGTTAGTGTTTTCTGCACAAACGCGATTCTGCGAAGCAATGTGAACACTTTTGCTTCCCAGGCACAGAGAAGGTGCTAGCAGGGAATTCTCTGCCTGCTTTTCCCCAGTGCTCTGCAAGCTCTCCAGGGCAACATAAAATCTGGGGCTCTGTGCTTTCTTTCCTTCTGAACAAGTGTTAGTGTTTTCTGCACAAACGCGATTCTGCGAAGCAATGTGAACACTTCTCCTTCCCAGGCACAGAGAAGGTGCTAGCAGGGAATTCTCTGCCTGCCTTTCCCCAGTGCTCTGCAAGCTCTCCAGGGCAACAGAAAATGTGGGGCTCTGTGATTTCTTTCGTTCTGGACAAGTGTTAGTGTTTTCTGCACAAACGCGATTCTGCGAAGCAATGTGAACACTTTTGCTTCCCAGGCACAGAGAAGGTGCTAGCAGGGAATTCTCTGCTTGCCTTTCCCCACTGCTCTGAAAGCTCTCCAGGGCAACATAAAATCTGGGGCTCTGTGCTTTCTTTCCTTCTGAACAAGTGTTAGTGTTTTCTGCACAAACGCGATTCTGAGAAGCAATGTGAACACTTCTCCTTCCCAGGCACAGAGAAGGTGCTAGCAGGGAATTCTCTGCCTGCCTTTCCCCAGTGCTCTGCAAGCTCTCCAGGGCAACAGAAAATGTGGGGCTCTGTGCTTTCTTTCCTTCTGAACAAGTGTTAGTGTTTTCTGCACAAACGCGATTCTGCGAAGCAATGTGAACACTTCTCCTTCCCAGGCACAGAGACGGTGCTAGCAGGGAATTCTCTGCCTGCCTTTCCCCAGTGCTCTGCAAGCTCTGCAGGGCAACATAAAATGTGGGGCTCTGTGCTTTCTTTCCTTCTGAACAAGTGTTAGTGTTTTCTGCACAAACGCGATTCTGCGAAGCAATGTGAACACTTTTGCTTCCCAGGCACAGAGAAGGTGCTAGCAGGGAATTCTCTGCCTGCCTTTCCCCAGTGCTCTGCAAGCTCTGCAGGGCAACATAAAATCTGGGGCTCTGTGCTTTCTTTCCTTCTGAACAAGTGTTAGTGTTTTCTGCACAAACGCGATTCTGCGAAGCAATGTGAACACTTCTCCTTCCCAGGCACAGAGAAGGTGCTAGCAGGGAATTCTCTGCCTGCCTTTCCCCAGTGCTCTGCAAGCTCTCCAGGGCAACAGAAAATGTGGGGCTCTGTGCTTTCTTTCCTTCTGAACAAGTGTTAGTGTTTTCTGCACAAACGCGATTCTGCGAAGCAATGTGAACACTTCTCCTTCCCAGGCACAGAGAAGGTGCTAGCAGGGAATTCTCTGCCTGCCTTTCCCCAGTGCTCTGCAAGCACTCCAGGGCAACATAAAATGTGGGGCTCTGTGCTTTCTTTCCTTCTGAACAAGTGTTAGTGTTTTCTGCACAAACGCGATTCTGCGAAGCAATGTGAACACTTTTGCTTCCCAGGCACAGAGAAGGTGCTAGCAGGGAATTCTCTGCCTGCCTTTCCCCAGTGCTCTGCAAGCTCTCCAGGGCAACATAAAATCTGGGGCTCTGTGGTTTCTTTCCTTCTGAACAAGTGTTAGTGTTTTCTGCACAAACGCGATTCTGCGAAGCAATGTGAACACTTCTCCTTCCCAGGCACAGAGAAGGTTCTAGCAGGGAATTCTCTGCCTGCCTTTCCCCAGTGCTCTGCAAGCTCTCCAGGGCAACATAAAATGTGGGGCTCTGTGCTTTCTTTCCTTCTGAACAAGTGTTAGTGTTTTCTGCACAAATGCGATTCTGCAAAGCAATGTGAACACTTCTCCTTCCCAGGCACAGAGAAGGTGCTAGCAGGGAATTCTCTGCCTGCCTTTCCCCAGCGCTCTGCAAGCTCTCCAGGGCAACATAAAATGTGGGGCTCTGTGCTTTCTTTCCTTCTGAACAAGTGTTAGTGTTTTCTGCACAAACGCGATTCTGCAAAGCAATGTGAACACTTCTCCTTCCCAGGCACAGAGAAGGTGCTAGCAGGGAATTCTCTGCCTGCCTTTCCCCAGTGCTCTGCAAGCTCTCCAGGGCAACATAAAATGTGGGGCTCTGTGCTTTCTTTCCTTCTGAACAAGTGTTAGTGTTTTCTGCACAAACGCGATTCTGCGAAGCAATGTGAACACTTCTCCTTCCCAGGCACAAAGAAGGTGCTAGCAGGGAATTCTCTGCCTGCCTTTCCCCAGTGCTCTGCAAGCTCTCCAGGGCAACATAAAATCTGGGGCTCTGTGGTTTCTTTCCTTCTGAACAAGTGTTAGTGTTTTCTGCACAAACGCGATTCTGCAAAGCAATGTGAACACTTTTGCTTCCCAGGCACAGAGAAGGTGCTAGCAGGGAATTCTCTGCCTGCTTTTCCCCAGTGCTCTGCAAGCTCTGCAGGGCAACAGAAAATGTGGGGCTCTGTGGTTTCTTTCCTTCTGAACAAGTGTTAGTGTTTTCTGCACAAACGCAATTCTGAGAAGCAATGTGAACACTTCTCCTTCCCAGGCACAGAGAAGGTGCTAGCAGGGAATTCTCTGCCTGCCTTTCCCCAGTGCTCTGCAAGCTCTCCAGGGCAACATAAAATGTGGGGCTCTGTGCTTTCTTTCCTTCTGAACAAGTGTTAGTGTTTTCTGCACAAACGCGATTCTGCGAAGCAGTGTGAACACTTCTCCTTCCCAGGCACAGAGAAGTTGCTAGCAGGGAATTCTCTGCCTGCTTTTCCCCAGTGCTCTGCAAGCTCTCCAGGGCAACATAAAATGTGGGGCTCTGTGCTTTCTTTCCTTCTGAACAAGTGTTAGTGTTTTCTGCACAAACGCGATTCTGCGAAGCAATGTGAACACTTCTCCTTCCCAGGCACAGAGAAGGTGCTAGCAGGGAATTCTCTGCCTGCCTTTCCCCAGTGCTCTGCAAGCTCTGCAGGGCAACATCAAATGTGGGGCTCTGTGCTTTCTTTCCTTCTGAACAAGTGTTAGTGTTTTCTGCACAAACGCGATTCTGCGAAGCAATGTGAACACTTTTGCTTCCCAGGCACAGAGAAGGTGCTAGCAGGGAATTCTCTGCCTGCCTTTCCCCAGTGCTCTGCAAGCTCTGCAGGGCAACAGAAAATGTGGGGCTCTGTGCTTTCTTTCCTTCTGAACAAGTGTTAGTGTTTTCTGCACAAAAGCGATTCTGCAAAGCAATGTGAACACTTTTGCTTCCCAGGCACAGAGAAGGTGCTAGCAGGGAATTCTCTGCCTGCTTTTCCCCAGTGCTCTGCAAGCTCTGCAGGGCAACATAAAATGTGGGGCTCTGTGCTTTCTTTCCTTCTGAACAAGTGTTAGTGTTTTCTGCACAAACGCGATTCTGAGAAGCAATGTGAACACTTTTGCTTCCCAGGCACAGAGAAGGTGCTAGCAGGGAATTCTCTGCCTGCTTTTCCCCAGTGCTCTGCAAGCTCTCCAGGGCAACAGAAAATGTGGGGCTCTGTGCTTTCTTTCCTTCTGAACAAGTGTTAGTGTTTTCTGCACAAACGCGATTCTGCGAAGCAATGTGAACACTTCTCCTTCCCAGGCACAGAGAAGGTGCTAGCAGGGAATTCTCTGCCTGCCTTTCCCCAGTGCTCTGCAAGCTCTCCAGGGCAACATAAAATGTGGGGCTCTGTGATTTCTTTCGTTCTGGACAAGTGTTAGTGTTTTCTGCACAAACGCGATTCTGCGAAGCAATGTGAACACTTTTGCTTCCCAGGCACAGAGAAGGTGCTAGCAGGGAATTCTCTGCCTGCCTTTCCCCAGTGCTCTGCAAGCTCTGCAGGGCAACATCAAATCTGGGGCTCTGTGCTTTCTTTCCTTCTGAACAAGTGTTAGTGTTTTCTGCACAAACGCGATTCTGCGAAGCAATGTGAACACTTTTGCTTCCCAGGCACAGAGAAGGTGCTAGCAGGGAATTCTCTGCCTGCCTTTCCCCAGTGCTCTGCAAGCTCTGCAGGGCAACAGAAAATGTGGGGCTCTGTGATTTCTTTCCTTCTGAACAAGTGTTAGTGTTTTCTGCACAAACGCGATTCTGCGAAGCAATGTGAACACTTTTGCTTCCCAGGCACAGAGAAGGTGCTAGCAGGGAATTCTCTGCTTGCCTTTCCCCAGTGCTCTGCAAGCTCTCCAGGGCAACATAAAATCTGGGGCTCTGTGGTTTCTTTCCTTCTGAACAAGTGTTAGTGTTTTCTGCACAAACGCGATTCTGCGAAGCAATGTGAACACTTCTCCTTCCCAGGCACAGAGAAGGTGCTAGCAGGGAATTCTCTGCCTGCCTTTCCCCAGTGCTCTGCAAGCTCTGCAGGGCAACAGAAAATGTGGGGCTCTGTGCTTTCTTTCCTTCTGAACAAGTGTTAGTGTTTTCTGCACAAACGCGATTCTGCGAAGCAATGTGAACACTTCTCCTTCCCAGGCACAGAGAAGGTGCTAGCAGGGAATTCTCTGCCTGCTTTTCCCCAGTGCTCTGCAAGCTCTGCAGGGCAACATAAAATGTGGGGCTCTGTGCTTTCTTTCCTTCTGAACAAGTGTTAGTGTTTTCTGCACAAACGCGATTCTGCGAAGCAATGTGAACACTTCTCCTTCCCAGGCACAGAGAAGGTGCTAGCAGGGAATTCTCTGCCTGCCTTTCCCCAGTGCTCTGCAAGCTCTGCAGGGCAACATAAAATCTGGGGCTCTGTGCTTTCTTTCCTTCTGAACAAGTGTTAGTGTTTTCTGCACAAACGCGATTCTGCGAAGCAATGTGAACACTTCTCCTTCCCAGGCACAGAGAAGGTGCTAGCAGGGAATTCTCTGCCTGCCTTTCCCCAGTGCTCTGCAAGCTCTCCAGGGGAACATAAAATCTGGGGCTCTGTGATTTCTTTCCTTCTGAACAAGTGTTAGTGTTTTCTGCACAAACGCGATTCTGCGAAGCAATGTGAACACTTTTGCTTCCCAGGCACAGAGAAGGTGCTAGCAGGGAATTCTCTGCCTGCCTTTCCCCAGTGCTCTGCAAGCTCTGCAGGGCAACATAAAATGTGGGGCTCTGTGCTTTCTTTCCTTCTGAACAAGTGTTAGTGTTTTCTGCACAAACGCGATTCTGCGAAGCAATGTGAACACTTTTGCTTCCCAGGCACAGAGAAGGTGCTAGCAGGGAATTCTCTGCCTGCCTTTCCCCAGTGCTCTGCAAGCTCTGCAGGGCAACAGAAAATGTGGGGCTCTGTGCTTTCTTTCCTTCTGAACAAGTGTTAGTGTTTTCTGCACAAACGCGATTCTGCGAAGCAATGTGAACACTTTTGCTTCCCAGGCACAGAGAAGGTGCTAGCAGGGAATTCTCTGCTTGCCTTTCCCCAGTGCTCTGCAAGCTCTCCAGGGCAACATAAAATCTGGGGCTGTGTGGTTTCTTTCCTTCTGAACAAGTGTTAGTGTTTTCTGCACAAACGCGATTCTGCGAAGCAATGTGAACACTTCTCCTTCCCAGGCACAGAGAAGGTGCTAGCAGGGAATTCTCTGCCTGCCTTTCCCCAGTGCTCTGCAAGCTCTCCAGGGCAACATAAAATGTGGGGCTCTGTGCTTTCTTTCCTTCTGAACAAGTGTTAGTGTTTTCTGCACAAACGCGATTCTGCGAAGCAATGTGAACACTTCTCCTTCCCAGGCACAGAGAAGGTGCTAGCAGGGAATTCTCTGCCTGCTTTTCCCCAGTGCTCTGCAAGCTCTGCAGGGCAACATAAAATGTGGGGCTCTGTGCTTTCTTTCCTTCTGAACAAGTGTTAGTGTTTTCTGCACAAACGCGATTCTGAGAAGCAATGTGAACACTTCTCCTTCCCAGGCACAGAGAAGGTGCTAGCAGGGAATTCTCTGCCTGCCTTTCCCCAGTGCTCTGCAAGCTCTCCAGGGCAACATAAAATGTGGGGCTCTGTGATTTCTTTCGTTCTGGACAAGTGTTAGTGTTTTCTGCACAAACGCGATTCTGCGAAGCAATGTGAACACTTTTGCTTCCCAGGCACAGAGAAGGTGCTAGCAGGGAATTCTCTGCCTGCCTTTCCCCAGTGCTCTGCAAGCTCTCCAGGGCAACAGAAAATCTGGGGCTCTGTGCTTTCTTTCCTTCTGAACAAGTGTTAGTGTTTTCTGCACAAACGCGATTCTGCGAAGCAATGTGAACACTTTTGCTTCCCAGGCACAGAGAAGGTGCTAGCAGGGAATTCTCTGCCTGCCTTTCCCCAGTGCTCTGCAAGCTCTGCAGGGCAACAGAAAATGTGGGGCTCTGTGCTTTCTTTCCTTCTGAACAAGTGTTAGTGTTTTCTGCACAAACGCGATTCTGCGAAGCAATGTGAACACTTTTGCTTCCCAGGCACAGAGAAGGTGCTAGCAGGGAATTCTCTGCTTGCCTTTCCCCAGTGCTCTGCAAGCTCTCCAGGGCAACATAAAATCTGGGGCTGTGTGGTTTCTTTCCTTCTGAACAAGTGTTAGTGTTTTCTGCACAAACGCGATTCTGCGAAGCAATGTGAACACTTCTCCTTCCCAGGCACAGAGAAGGTGCTAGCAGGGAATTCTCTGCCTGCCTTTCCCCAGTGCTCTGCAAGCTCTGCAGGGCAACAGAAAATGTGGGGCTCTGTGCTTTCTTTCCTTCTGAACAAGTGTTAGTGTTTTCTGCACAAACGCGATTCTGCGAAGCAATGTGAACACTTCTCCTTCCCAGGCACAGAGAAGGTGCTAGCAGGGAATTCTCTGCCTGCTTTTCCCCAGTGCTCTGCAAGCTCTGCAGGGCAACATAAAATGTGGGGCTCTGTGCTTTCTTTCCTTCTGAAGAAGTGTTAGTGTTTTCTGCACAAACGCGATTCTGCGAAGCAATGTGAACACTTCTCCTTCCCAGGCACAGAGAAGGTGCTAGCAGGGAATTCTCTGCCTGCCTTTCCCCAGTGCTCTGCAAGCTCTCCAGGGCAACAGAAAATGTGGGGCTCTGTGATTTCTTTCGTTCTGGACAAGTGTTAGTGTTTTCTGCACAAACGCGATTCTGCGAAGCAATGTGAACACTTTTGCTTCCCAGGCACAGAGAAGGTGCTAGCAGGGAATTCTCTGCTTGCCTTTCCCCAGTGCTCTGAAAGCTCTCCAGGGCAACATAAAATCTGGGGCTCTGTGCTTTCTTTCCTTCTGAACAAGTGTTAGTGTTTTCTGCACAAACGCGATTCTGAGAAGCAATGTGAACACTTCTCCTTCCCAGGCACAGAGAAGGTGCTAGCAGGGAATTCTCTGCCTGCCTTTCCCCAGTGCTCTGCAAGCTCTCCAGGGCAACAGAAAATGTGGGGCTCTGTGCTTTCTTTCCTTCTGAACAAGTGTTAGTGTTTTCTGCACAAACGCGATTCTGCGAAGCAATGTGAACACTTCTCCTTCCCAGGCACAGAGACGGTGCTAGCAGGGAATTCTCTGCCTGCCTTTCCCCAGTGCTCTGCAAGCTCTCCAGGGCAACATAAAATCTGGGGCTCTGTGCTTTCTTTCCTTCTGAACAAGTGTTAGTGTTTTCTGCACAAACGCGATTCTGCAAAGCAATGTGAACACTTCTCCTTCCCAGGCACAGAGAAGGTGCTAGCAGGGAATTCTCTGCCTGCTTTTCCCCAGTGCTCTGCAAGCTCTCCAGGGCAACATCAAATGTGGGGCTCTGTGCTTTCTTTCCTTCTGAACAAGTGTTAGTGTTTTCTGCACAAACGCGATTCTGAGAAGCAATGTGAACACTTTTGCTTCCCAGGCACAGAGAAGGTGCTAGCAGGGAATTCTCTGCCTGCCTTTCCCCAGTGCTCTGCAAGCTCTGCAGGGCAACATAAAATGTGGGGCTCTGTGCTTTCTTTCCTTCTGAACAAGTGTTAGTGTTTTCTGCACAAACGCGATTCTGCGAAGCAATGTGAACACTTTTGCTTCCCAGGCACAGAGAAGGTGCTAGCAGGGAATTCTCTGCCTGCCTTTCCCCAGTGCTCTGCAAGCTCTCCAGGGCAACATAAAATGTGGGGCTCTGTGCTTTCTTTCCTTCTGAACAAGTGTTAGTGTTTTCTGCACAAACGCGATTCTGCGAAGCAATGTGAACACTTCTCCTTCCCAGGCACAGAGAAGGTGCTAGCAGGGAATTCTCTGCCTGCCTTTCCCCAGTGCTCTGCAAGCTCTCCAGGGCAACATAAAATGTGGGGCTCTGTGCTTTCTTTCCTTCTGAACAAGTGTTAGTGTTTTCTGCACAAACGCGATTCTGAGAAGCAATGTGAACACTTCTCCTTCCCAGGCACAGAGAAGGTGCTAGCAGGGAATTCTCTGCCTGCCTTTCCCCAGTGCTCTGCAAGCTCTCCAGGGCAACATAAAATGTGGGGCTCTGTGATTTCTTTCGTTCTGGACAAGTGTTAGTGTTTTCTGCACAAACGCGATTCTGCGAAGCAATGTGAACACTTTTGCTTCCCAGGCACAGAGAAGGTGCTAGCAGGGAATTCTCTGCCTGCCTTTCCCCAGTGCTCTGCAAGCTCTGCAGGGCAACATCAAATCTGGGGCTCTGTGCTTTCTTTCCTTCTGAACAAGTGTTAGTGTTTTCTGCACAAACGCGATTCTGCGAAGCAATGTGAACACTTTTGCTTCCCAGGCACAGAGAAGGTGCTAGCAGGGAATTCTCTGCCTGCCTTTCCCCAGTGCTCTGCAAGCTCTCCAGGGCAACATAAAATCTGGGGCTCTGTGCTTTCTTTCCTTCTGAACAAGTGTTAGTGTTTTCTGCACAAACGCGATTCTGCAAAGCAATGTGAACACTTCTCCTTCCCAGGCACAGAGAAGGTGCTAGCAGGGAATTCTCTGCCTGCCTTTCCCCAGTGCTCTGCAAGCTCTCCAGGGCAACATAAAATGTGGGGCTCTGTGATTTCTTTCGTTCTGGACAAGTGTTAGTGTTTTCTGCACAAACGCGATTCTGCGAAGCAATGTGAACACTTCTCCTTCCCAGGCACAGAGAAGGTGCTAGCAGGGAATTCTCTGCCTGCCTTTCCCCAGTGCTCTGCAAGCTCTCCAGGGCAACATAAAATGTGGGGCTCTGTGCTTTCTTTCCTTCTGAACAAGTGTTAGTGTTTTCTGCACAAACGCGATTCTGCAAAGCAATGTGAACACTTTTGCTTCCCAGGCACAGAGAAGGTGCTAGCACGGAATTCTCTGCCTGCTTTTCCCCAGTGCTCTGCAAGCTCTCCAGGGCAACATAAAATCTGGGGCTCTGTGCTTTCTTTCCTTCTGAACAAGTGTTAGTGTTTTCTGCACAAACGCGATTCTGCGAAGCAATGTGAACACTTCTCCTTCCCAGGCACAGAGAAGGTGCTAGCAGGGAATTCTCTGCCTGCCTTTCCCCAGTGCTCTGCAAGCTCTCCAGGGCAACAGAAAATGTGGGGCTCTGTGCTTTCTTTCCTTCTGAACAAGTGTTAGTGTTTTCTGCACAAACGCGATTCTGAGAAGCAATGTGAACACTTTTGCTTCCCAGGCACAGAGAAGGTGCTAGCAGGGAATTCTCTGCCTGCCTTTCCCCAGTGCTCTGCAAGCTCTGCAGGGCAACATAAAATGTGGGGCTCTGTGCTTTCTTTCCTTCTGAACAAGTGTTAGTGTTTTCTGCACAAACGCGATTCTGAGAAGCAATGTGAACACTTCTCCTTCCCAGGCACAGAGAAGGTGCTAGCAGGGAATTCTCTGCCTGCCTTTCCCCAGTGCTCTGCAAGCTCTCCAGGGCAACAGAAAATCTGGGGCTCTGTGCTTTCTTTCCTTCTGAACAAGTGTTAGTGTTTTCTGCACAAACGCGATTCTGCGAAGCAATGTGAACACTTTTGCTTCCCAGGCACAGAGAAGGTGCTAGCAGGGAATTCTCTGCCTGCCTTTCCCCAGTGCTCTGCAAGCTCTCCAGGGCAACAGAAAATCTGGGGCTCTGTGGTTTCTTTCCTTCTGAACAAGTGTTAGTGTTTTCTGCACAAACGCGATTCTGCGAAGCAATGGGAACACTTTTGCTTCCCAGGCACAGAGAAGGTGCTAGCAGGGAATTCTCTGCCTGCTTTTCCCCAGTGCTCTGCAAGCTCTGCAGGGCAACAGAAAATGTGGGGCTCTGTGCTTTCTTTCCTTCTGAACAAGTGTTAGTGTTTTCTGCACAAACGCGATTCTGCGAAGCAATGTGAACCCTTTTGCTTCCCAGGCACAGAGAAGGTGCTAGCAGGGAATTCTCTGCCTGCTTTTCCCCAGTGCTCTGCAAGCTCTCCAGGGCAACAGAAAATGTGGGGCTCTGTGCTTTCTTTCCTTCTGAACAAGTGTTAGTGTTTTCTGCACAAACGCGATTCTGCGAAGCAATGTGAACACTTCTCCTTCCCAGGCACAGAGAAGGTGCTAGCAGGGAATTCTCTGCCTGCCTTTCCCCAGTGCTCTGCAAGCTCTGCAGGGCAACATAAAATGTGGGGCTCTGTGATTTCTTTCCTTCTGAACAAGTGTTAGTGTTTTCTGCACAAACGCGATTCTGCGAAGCAATGTGAACACTTTTGCTTCCCAGGCACAGAGAAGGTGCTAGCAGGGAATTCTCTGCTTGCCTTTCCCCAGTGCTCTGAAAGCTCTCCAGGGCAACATAAAATCTGGGGCTCTGTGCTTTCTTTCCTTCTGAACAAGTGTTAGTGTTTTCTGCACAAACGCGATTCTGAGAAGCAATGTGAACACTTCTCCTTCCCAGGCACAGAGAAGGTGCTAGCAGGGAATTCTCTGCCTGCCTTTCCCCAGTGCTCTGCAAGCTCTCCAGGGCAACAGAAAATGTGGGGCTCTGTGCTTTCTTTCCTTCTGAACAAGTGTTAGTGTTTTCTGCACAAACGCGATTCTGCGAAGCAATGTGAACACTTCTCCTTCCCAGGCACAGAGACGGTGCTAGCAGGGAATTCTCTGCCTGCCTTTCCCCAGTGCTCTGCAAGCTCTGCAGGGCAACATAAAATGTGGGGCTCTGTGCTTTCTTTCCTTCTGAACAAGTGTTAGTGTTTTCTGCACAAACGCGATTCTGCGAAGCAATGTGAACACTTTTGCTTCCCAGGCACAGAGAAGGTGCTAGCAGGGAATTCTCTGCCTGCCTTTCCCCAGTGCTCTGCAAGCTCTGCAGGGCAACATAAAATCTGGGGCTCTGTGCTTTCTTTCCTTCTGAACAAGTGTTAGTGTTTTCTGCACAAACGCGATTCTGCGAAGCAATGTGAACACTTCTCCTTCCCAGGCACAGAGAAGGTGCTAGCAGGGAATTCTCTGCCTGCCTTTCCCCAGTGCTCTGCAAGCTCTCCAGGGCAACAGAAAATGTGGGGCTCTGTGCTTTCTTTCCTTCTGAACAAGTGTTAGTGTTTTCTGCACAAACGCGATTCTGCGAAGCAATGTGAACACTTCTCCTTCCCAGGCACAGAGAAGGTGCTAGCAGGGAATTCTCTGCCTGCCTTTCCCCAGTGCTCTGCAAGCACTCCAGGGCAACATAAAATGTGGGGCTCTGTGCTTTCTTTCCTTCTGAACAAGTGTTAGTGTTTTCTGCACAAACGCGATTCTGCGAAGCAATGTGAACACTTTTGCTTCCCAGGCACAGAGAAGGTGCTAGCAGGGAATTCTCTGCCTGCCTTTCCCCAGTGCTCTGCAAGCTCTCCAGGGCAACATAAAATCTGGGGCTCTGTGGTTTCTTTCCTTCTGAACAAGTGTTAGTGTTTTCTGCACAAACGCGATTCTGCGAAGCAATGTGAACACTTCTCCTTCCCAGGCACAGAGAAGGTGCTAGCAGGGAATTCTCTGCCTGCCTTTCCCCAGTGCTCTGCAAGCTCTCCAGGGCAACATAAAATGTGGGGCTCTGTGCTTTCTTTCCTTCTGAACAAGTGTTAGTGTTTTCTGCACAAATGCGATTCTGCAAAGCAATGTGAACACTTCTCCTTCCCAGGCACAGAGAAGGTGCTAGCAGGGAATTCTCTGCCTGCCTTTCCCCAGCGCTCTGCAAGCTCTCCAGGGCAACATAAAATCTGGGGCTCTGTGGTTTCTTTCCTTCTGAACAAGTGTTAGTGTTTTCTGCACAAACGCGATTCTGCAAAGCAATGTGAACACTTCTCCTTCCCAGGCACAGAGAAGGTGCTAGCAGGGAATTCTCTGCCTGCCTTTCCCCAGTGCTCTGCAAGCTCTCCAGGGCAACATAAAATGTGGGGCTCTGTGCTTTCTTTCCTTCTGAACAAGTGTTAGTGTTTTCTGCACAAACGCGATTCTGCGAAGCAATGTGAACACTTTTGCTTCCCAGGCACAGAGAAGGTGCTAGCAGGGAATTCTCTGCTTGCCTTTCCCCACTGCTCTGAAAGCTCTCCAGGGCAACATAAAATCTGGGGCTCTGTGGTTTCTTTCCTTCTGAACAAGTGTTAGTGTTTTCTGCACAAACGCGATTCTGCGAAGCAATGTGAACACTTCTCCTTCCCAGGCACAAAGAAGGTGCTAGCAGGGAATTCTCTGCCTGCCTTTCCCCAGTGCTCTGCAAGCTCTCCAGGGCAACATAAAATCTGGGGCTCTGTGGTTTCTTTCCTTCTGAACAAGTGTTAGTGTTTTCTGCACAAACGCGATTCTGCAAAGCAATGTGAACACTTTTGCTTCCCAGGCACAGAGAAGGTGCTAGCAGGGAATTCTCTGCCTGCTTTTCCCCAGTGCTCTGCAAGCTCTGCAGGGCAACAGAAAATGTGGGGCTCTGTGGTTTCTTTCCTTCTGAACAAGTGTTAGTGTTTTCTGCACAAACGCAATTCTGAGAAGCAATGTGAACACTTCTCCTTCCCAGGCACAGAGAAGGTGCTAGCAGGGAATTCTCTGCCTGCCTTTCCCCAGTGCTCTGCAAGCTCTCCAGGGCAACATAAAATGTGGGGCTCTGTGCTTTCTTTCCTTCTGAACAAGTGTTAGTGTTTTCTGCACAAACGCGATTCTGCGAAGCAGTGTGAACACTTCTCCTTCCCAGGCACAGAGAAGTTGCTAGCAGGGAATTCTCTGCCTGCTTTTCCCCAGTGCTCTGCAAGCTCTCCAGGGCAACATAAAATGTGGGGCTCTGTGCTTTCTTTCCTTCTGAACAAGTGTTAGTGTTTTCTGCACAAACGCGATTCTGCGAAGCAATGTGAACACTTCTCCTTCCCAGGCACAGAGAAGGTGCTAGCAGGGAATTCTCTGCCTGCCTTTCCCCAGTGCTCTGCAAGCTCTGCAGGGCAACATCAAATCTGGGGCTCTGTGCTTTCTTTCCTTCTGAACAAGTGTTAGTGTTTTCTGCACAAACGCGATTCTGAGAAGCAATGTGAACACTTCTCCTTCCCAGGCACAGAGAAGGTGCTAGCAGGGAATTCTCTGCCTGCCTTTCCCCAGTGCTCTGCAAGCTCTCCAGGGCAACATAAAATCTGGGGCTCTGTGCTTTCTTTCCTTCTGAACAAGTGTTAGTGTTTTCTGCACAAACGCGATTCTGCAAAGCAATGTGAACACTTCTCCTTCCCAGGCACAGAGAAGGTGCTAGCAGGGAATTCTCTGCCTGCCTTTCCCCAGTGCTCTGCAAGCTCTCCAGGGCAACATAAAATGTGGGGCTCTGTGATTTCTTTCGTTCTGGACAAGTGTTAGTGTTTTCTGCACAAACGCGATTCTGCGAAGCAATGTGAACACTTCTCCTTCCCAGGCACAGAGAAGGTGCTAGCAGGGAATTCTCTGCCTGCCTTTCCCCAGTGCTCTGCAAGCTCTCCAGGGCAACATAAAATGTGGGGCTCTGTGCTTTCTTTCCTTCTGAACAAGTGTTAGTGTTTTCTGCACAAACGCGATTCTGCAAAGCAATGTGAACACTTTTGCTTCCCAGGCACAGAGAAGGTGCTAGCACGGAATTCTCTGCCTGCTTTTCCCCAGTGCTCTGCAAGCTCTCCAGGGCAACATAAAATCTGGGGCTCTGTGCTTTCTTTCCTTCTGAACAAGTGTTAGTGTTTTCTGCACAAACGCGATTCTGCGAAGCAATGTGAACACTTCTCCTTCCCAGGCACAGAGAAGGTGCTAGCAGGGAATTCTCTGCCTGCCTTTCCCCAGTGCTCTGCAAGCTCTCCAGGGCAACAGAAAATGTGGGGCTCTGTGCTTTCTTTCCTTCTGAACAAGTGTTAGTGTTTTCTGCACAAACGCGATTCTGAGAAGCAATGTGAACACTTTTGCTTCCCAGGCACAGAGAAGGTGCTAGCAGGGAATTCTCTGCCTGCCTTTCCCCAGTGCTCTGCAAGCTCTGCAGGGCAACATAAAATGTGGGGCTCTGTGCTTTCTTTCCTTCTGAACAAGTGTTAGTGTTTTCTGCACAAACGCGATTCTGAGAAGCAATGTGAACACTTCTCCTTCCCAGGCACAGAGAAGGTGCTAGCAGGGAATTCTCTGCCTGCCTTTCCCCAGTGCTCTGCAAGCTCTCCAGGGCAACAGAAAATCTGGGGCTCTGTGCTTTCTTTCCTTCTGAACAAGTGTTAGTGTTTTCTGCACAAACGCGATTCTGCGAAGCAATGTGAACACTTTTGCTTCCCAGGCACAGAGAAGGTGCTAGCAGGGAATTCTCTGCCTGCCTTTCCCCAGTGCTCTGCAAGCTCTCCAGGGCAACAGAAAATCTGGGGCTCTGTGGTTTCTTTCCTTCTGAACAAGTGTTAGTGTTTTCTGCACAAACGCGATTCTGCGAAGCAATGGGAACACTTTTGCTTCCCAGGCACAGAGAAGGTGCTAGCAGGGAATTCTCTGCCTGCTTTTCCCCAGTGCTCTGCAAGCTCTGCAGGGCAACAGAAAATGTGGGGCTCTGTGCTTTCTTTCCTTCTGAACAAGTGTTAGTGTTTTCTGCACAAACGCGATTCTGCGAAGCAATGTGAACCCTTTTGCTTCCCAGGCACAGAGAAGGTGCTAGCAGGGAATTCTCTGCCTGCTTTTCCCCAGTGCTCTGCAAGCTCTCCAGGGCAACAGAAAATGTGGGGCTCTGTGCTTTCTTTCCTTCTGAACAAGTGTTAGTGTTTTCTGCACAAACGCGATTCTGCGAAGCAATGTGAACACTTCTCCTTCCCAGGCACAGAGAAGGTGCTAGCAGGGAATTCTCTGCCTGCCTTTCCCCAGTGCTCTGCAAGCTCTGCAGGGCAACATAAAATGTGGGGCTCTGTGATTTCTTTCCTTCTGAACAAGTGTTAGTGTTTTCTGCACAAACGCGATTCTGCGAAGCAATGTGAACACTTTTGCTTCCCAGGCACAGAGAAGGTGCTAGCAGGGAATTCTCTACCTGCTTTTCCCCAGTGCTCTGCAAGCTCTCCAGGGCAACATAAAATCTGGGGCTCTGTGCTTTCTTTCCTTCTGAACAAGTGTTAGTGTTTTCTGCACAAACGCGATTCTGCGAAGCAATGTGAACACTTCTCCTTCCCAGGCACAGAGAAGGTGCTAGCAGGGAATTCTCTGCCTGCCTTTCCCCAGTGCTCTGCAAGCTCTCCAGGGCAACAGAAAATGTGGGGCTCTGTGATTTCTTTCGTTCTGGACAAGTGTTAGTGTTTTCTGCACAAACGCGATTCTGCGAAGCAATGTGAACACTTTTGCTTCCCAGGCACAGAGAAGGTGCTAGCAGGGAATTCTCTGCCTGCCTTTCCCCAGTGCTCTGCAAGCTCTCCAGGGCAACAGAAAATGTGGGGCTCTGTGCTTTCTTTCCTTCTGAACAAGTGTTAGTGTTTTCTGCACAAACGCGATTCTGCGAAGCAATGTGAACACTTCTCCTTCCCAGGCACAGAGACGGTGCTAGCAGGGAATTCTCTGCCTGCCTTTCCCCAGTGCTCTGCAAGCTCTGCAGGGCAACATAAAATGTGGGGCTCTGTGCTTTCTTTCCTTCTGAACAAGTGTTAGTGTTTTCTGCACAAACGCGATTCTGCGAAGCAATGTGAACACTTTTGCTTCCCAGGCACAGAGAAGGTGCTAGCAGGGAATTCTCTGCCTGCCTTTCCCCAGTGCTCTGCAAGCTCTGCAGGGCAACATAAAATCTGGGGCTCTGTGCTTTCTTTCCTTCTGAACAAGTGTTAGTGTTTTCTGCACAAACGCGATTCTGCGAAGCAATGTGAACACTTCTCCTTCCCAGGCACAGAGAAGGTGCTAGCAGGGAATTCTCTGCCTGCCTTTCCCCAGTGCTCTGCAAGCTCTCCAGGGCAACAGAAAATGTGGGGCTCTGTGCTTTCTTTCCTTCTGAACAAGTGTTAGTGTTTTCTGCACAAACGCGATTCTGCGAAGCAATGTGAACACTTCTCCTTCCCAGGCACAGAGAAGGTGCTAGCAGGGAATTCTCTGCCTGCCTTTCCCCAGTGCTCTGCAAGCACTCCAGGGCAACATAAAATGTGGGGCTCTGTGCTTTCTTTCCTTCTGAACAAGTGTTAGTGTTTTCTGCACAAACGCGATTCTGCGAAGCAATGTGAACACTTTTGCTTCCCAGGCACAGAGAAGGTGCTAGCAGGGAATTCTCTGCCTGCCTTTCCCCAGTGCTCTGCAAGCTCTCCAGGGCAACATAAAATCTGGGGCTCTGTGGTTTCTTTCCTTCTGAACAAGTGTTAGTGTTTTCTGCACAAACGCGATTCTGCGAAGCAATGTGAACACTTCTCCTTCCCAGGCACAGAGAAGGTGCTAGCAGGGAATTCTCTGCCTGCCTTTCCCCAGTGCTCTGCAAGCTCTCCAGGGCAACATAAAATGTGGGGCTCTGTGCTTTCTTTCCTTCTGAACAAGTGTTAGTGTTTTCTGCACAAACGCGATTCTGCGAAGCAATGTGAACACTTTTGCTTCCCAGGCACAGAGAAGGTGCTAGCAGGGAATTCTCTGCTTGCCTTTCCCCACTGCTCTGAAAGCTCTCCAGGGCAACATAAAATCTGGGGCTCTGTGGTTTCTTTCCTTCTGAACAAGTGTTAGTGTTTTCTGCACAAACGCGATTCTGCGAAGCAATGTGAACACTTCTCCTTCCCAGGCACAAAGAAGGTGCTAGCAGGGAATTCTCTGCCTGCCTTTCCCCAGTGCTCTGCAAGCTCTGCAGGGCAACAGAAAATGTGGGGCTCTGTGCTTTCTTTCCTTCTGAACAAGTGTTAGTGTTTTCTGCACAAACGCGATTCTGCAAAGCAATGTGAACACTTTTGCTTCCCAGGCACAGAGAAGGTGCTAGCAGGGAATTCTCTGCCTGCTTTTCCCCAGTGCTCTGCAAGCTCTGCAGGGCAACAGAAAATGTGGGGCTCTGTGGTTTCTTTCCTTCTGAACAAGTGTTAGTGTTTTCTGCACAAACGCAATTCTGAGAAGCAATGTGAACACTTCTCCTTCCCAGGCACAGAGAAGGTGCTAGCAGGGAATTCTCTGCCTGCCTTTCCCCAGTGCTCTGCAAGCTCTCCAGGGCAACATAAAATGTGGGGCTCTGTGCTTTCTTTCCTTCTGAACAAGTGTTAGTGTTTTCTGCACAAACGCGATTCTGCGAAGCAGTGTGAACACTTCTCCTTCCCAGGCACAGAGAAGTTGCTAGCAGGGAATTCTCTGCCTGCTTTTCCCCAGTGCTCTGCAAGCTCTCCAGGGCAACATAAAATGTGGGGCTCTGTGCTTTCTTTCCTTCTGAACAAGTGTTAGTGTTTTCTGCACAAACGCGATTCTGCGAAGCAATGTGAACACTTCTCCTTCCCAGGCACAGAGAAGGTGCTAGCAGGGAATTCTCTGCCTGCCTTTCCCCAGTGCTCTGCAAGCTCTGCAGGGCAACATCAAATCTGGGGCTCTGTGCTTTCTTTCCTTCTGAACAAGTGTTAGTGTTTTCTGCACAAACGCGATTCTGAGAAGCAATGTGAACACTTCTCCTTCCCAGGCACAGAGAAGGTGCTAGCAGGGAATTCTCTGCCTGCCTTTCCCCAGTGCTCTGCAAGCTCTCCAGGGCAACATAAAATCTGGGGCTCTGTGCTTTCTTTCCTTCTGAACAAGTGTTAGTGTTTTCTGCACAAAAGCGATTCTGCAAAGCAATGTGAACACTTTTGCTTCCCAGGCACAGAGAAGGTGCTAGCAGGGAATTCTCTGCCTGCTTTTCCCCAGTGCTCTGCAAGCTCTGCAGGGCAACATAAAATGTGGGGCTCTGTGCTTTCTTTCCTTCTGAACAAGTGTTAGTGTTTTCTGCACAAACGCGATTCTGAGAAGCAATGTGAACACTTTTGCTTCCCAGGCACAGAGAAGGTGCTAGCAGGGAATTCTCTGCCTGCTTTTCCCCAGTGCTCTGCAAGCTCTCCAGGGCAACAGAAAATGTGGGGCTCTGTGCTTTCTTTCCTTCTGAACAAGTGTTAGTGTTTTCTGCACAAACGCGATTCTGCGAAGCAATGTGAACACTTCTCCTTCCCAGGCACAGAGAAGGTGCTAGCAGGGAATTCTCTGCCTGCCTTTCCCCAGTGCTCTGCAAGCTCTGCAGGGCAACATCAAATCTGGGGCTCTGTGCTTTCTTTCCTTCTGAACAAGTGTTAGTGTTTTCTGCACAAACGCGATTCTGCGAAGCAATGTGAACACTTTTGCTTCCCAGGCACAGAGAAGGTGCTAGCAGGGAATTCTCTGCCTGCCTTTCCCCAGTGCTCTGCAAGCTCTGCAGGGCAACAGAAAATGTGGGGCTCTGTGCTTTCTTTCCTTCTGAACAAGTGTTAGTGTTTTCTGCACAAACGCGATTCTGCGAAGCAATGTGAACACTTTTGCTTCCCAGGCACAGAGAAGGTGCTAGCAGGGAATTCTCTGCTTGCCTTTCCCCAGTGCTCTGAAAGCTCTCCAGGGCAACATAAAATCTGGGGCTCTGTGCTTTCTTTCCTTCTGAACAAGTGTTAGTGTTTTCTGCACAAACGCGATTCTGAGAAGCAATGTGAACACTTCTCCTTCCCAGGCACAGAGAAGGTGCTAGCAGGGAATTCTCTGCCTGCCTTTCCCCAGTGCTCTGCAAGCTCTCCAGGGCAACAGAAAATGTGGGGCTCTGTGCTTTCTTTCCTTCTGAACAAGTGTTAGTGTTTTCTGCACAAACGCGATTCTGCGAAGCAATGTGAACACTTCTCCTTCCCAGGCACAGAGAAGGTGCTAGCAGGGAATTCTCTGCCTGCCTTTCCCCAGTGCTCTGCAAGCACTCCAGGGCAACATAAAATGTGGGGCTCTGTGCTTTCTTTCCTTCTGAACAAGTGTTAGTGTTTTCTGCACAAACGCGATTCTGCGAAGCAATGTGAACACTTTTGCTTCCCAGGCACAGAGAAGGTGCTAGCAGGGAATTCTCTGCCTGCCTTTCCCCAGTGCTCTGCAAGCTCTCCAGGGCAACATAAAATCTGGGGCTCTGTGGTTTCTTTCCTTCTGAACAAGTGTTAGTGTTTTCTGCACAAACGCGATTCTGCGAAGCAATGTGAACACTTCTCCTTCCCAGGCACAGAGAAGGTGCTAGCAGGGAATTCTCTGCCTGCCTTTCCCCAGTGCTCTGCAAGCTCTCCAGGGCAACATAAAATGTGGGGCTCTGTGCTTTCTTTCCTTCTGAACAAGTGTTAGTGTTTTCTGCACAAATGCGATTCTGCAAAGCAATGTGAACACTTCTCCTTCCCAGGCACAGAGAAGGTGCTAGCAGGGAATTCTCTGCCTGCCTTTCCCCAGTGCTCTGCAAGCTCTCCAGGGCAACATAAAATCTGGGGCTCTGTGGTTTCTTTCCTTCTGAACAAGTGTTAGTGTTTTCTGCACAAACGCGATTCTGCAAAGCAATGTGAACACTTCTCCTTCCCAGGCACAGAGAAGGTGCTAGCAGGGAATTCTCTGCCTGCCTTTCCCCAGTGCTCTGCAAGCTCTCCAGGGCAACATAAAATCTGGGGCTCTGTGCTTTCTTTCCTTCTGAACAAGTGTTAGTGTTTTCTGCACAAACGCGATTCTGCGAAGCAATGTGAACACTTTTGCTTCCCAGGCACAGAGAAGGTGCTAGCAGGGAATTCTCTGCTTGCCTTTCCCCACTGCTCTGAAAGCTCTCCAGGGCAACATAAAATCTGGGGCTCTGTGGTTTCTTTCCTTCTGAACAAGTGTTAGTGTTTTCTGCACAAACGCGATTCTGCGAAGCAATGTGAACACTTCTCCTTCCCAGGCACAAAGAAGGTGCTAGCAGGGAATTCTCTGCCTGCCTTTCCCCAGTGCTCTGCAAGCTCTCCAGGGCAACATAAAATGTGGGGCTCTGTGCTTTCTTTCCTTCTGAACAAGTGTTAGTGTTTTCTGCACAAACGCGATTCTGCAAAGCAATGTGAACACTTTTGCTTCCCAGGCACAGAGAAGGTGCTAGCAGGGAATTCTCTGCCTGCTTTTCCCCAGTGCTCTGCAAGCTCTGCAGGGCAACAGAAAATGTGGGGCTCTGTGGTTTCTTTCCTTCTGAACAAGTGTTAGTGTTTTCTGCACAAACGCAATTCTGAGAAGCAATGTGAACACTTCTCCTTCCCAGGCACAGAGAAGGTGCTAGCAGGGAATTCTCTGCCTGCCTTTCCCCAGTGCTCTGCAAGCTCTCCAGGGCAACATAAAATGTGGGGCTCTGTGCTTTCTTTCCTTCTGAACAAGTGTTAGTGTTTTCTGCACAAACGCGATTCTGCGAAGCAGTGTGAACACTTCTCCTTCCCAGGCACAGAGAAGTTGCTAGCAGGGAATTCTCTGCCTGCTTTTCCCCAGTGCTCTGCAAGCTCTCCAGGGCAACATAAAATGTGGGGCTCTGTGCTTTCTTTCCTTCTGAACAAGTGTTAGTGTTTTCTGCACAAACGCGATTCTGCGAAGCAATGTGAACACTTCTCCTTCCCAGGCACAGAGAAGGTGCTAGCAGGGAATTCTCTGCCTGCCTTTCCCCAGTGCTCTGCAAGCTCTGCAGGGCAACATCAAATCTGGGGCTCTGTGCTTTCTTTCCTTCTGAACAAGTGTTAGTGTTTTCTGCACAAACGCGATTCTGCGAAGCAATGTGAACACTTCTCCTTCCCAGGCACAGAGAAGGTGCTAGCAGGGAATTCTCTGCCTGCCTTTCCCCAGTGCTCTGCAAGCTCTCCAGGGCAACATAAAATCTGGGGCTCTGTGCTTTCTTTCCTTCTGAACAAGTGTTAGTGTTTTCTGCACAAAAGCGATTCTGCAAAGCAATGTGAACACTTTTGCTTCCCAGGCACAGAGAAGGTGCTAGCAGGGAATTCTCTGCCTGCTTTTCCCCAGTGCTCTGCAAGCTCTCCAGGGCAACAGAAAATGTGGGGCTCTGTGCTTTCTTTCCTTCTGAACAAGTGTTAGTGTTTTCTGCACAAACGCGATTCTGCGAAGCAATGTGAACACTTCTCCTTCCCAGGCACAGAGAAGGTGCTAGCAGGGAATTCTCTGCCTGCCTTTCCCCAGTGCTCTGCAAGCTCTGCAGGGCAACATCAAATCTGGGGCTCTGTGCTTTCTTTCCTTCTGAACAAGTGTTAGTGTTTTCTGCACAAACGCGATTCTGCGAAGCAATGTGAACACTTTTGCTTCCCAGGCACAGAGAAGGTGCTAGCAGGGAATTCTCTGCCTGCCTTTCCCCAGTGCTCTGCAAGCTCTGCAGGGCAACAGAAAATGTGGGGCTCTGTGCTTTCTTTCCTTCTGAACAAGTGTTAGTGTTTTCTGCACAAACGCGATTCTGCGAAGCAATGTGAACACTTTTGCTTCCCAGGCACAGAGAAGGTGCTAGCAGGGAATTCTCTGCTTGCCTTTCCCCAGTGCTCTGCAAGCTCTCCAGGGCAACATAAAATCTGGGGCTCTGTGGTTTCTTTCCTTCTGAACAAGTGTTAGTGTTTTCTGCACAAACGCGATTCTGCGAAGCAATGTGAACACTTCTCCTTCCCAGGCACAGAGAAGGTGCTAGCAGGGAATTCTCTGCCTGCCTTTCCCCAGTGCTCTGCAAGCTCTGCAGGGCAACAGAAAATGTGGGGCTCTGTGCTTTCTTTCCTTCTGAACAAGTGTTAGTGTTTTCTGCACAAACGCGATTCTGCGAAGCAATGTGAACACTTCTCCTTCCCAGGCACAGAGAAGGTGCTAGCAGGGAATTCTCTGCCTGCTTTTCCCCAGTGCTCTGCAAGCTCTGCAGGGCAACATAAAATGTGGGGCTCTGTGCTTTCTTTCCTTCTGAACAAGTGTTAGTGTTTTCTGCACAAACGCGATTCTGCGAAGCAATGTGAACACTTCTCCTTCCCAGGCACAGAGAAGGTGCTAGCAGGGAATTCTCTGCCTGCCTTTCCCCAGTGCTCTGCAAGCTCTGCAGGGCAACATCAAATGTGGGGCTCTGTGCTTTCTTTCCTTCTGAACAAGTGTTAGTGTTTTCTGCACAAACGCGATTCTGAGAAGCAATGTGAACACTTCTCCTTCCCAGGCACAGAGAAGGTGCTAGCAGGGAATTCTCTGCCTGCCTTTCCCCAGTGCTCTGCAAGCTCTCCAGGGGAACATAAAATCTGGGGCTCTGTGATTTCTTTCGTTCTGGACAAGTGTTAGTGTTTTCTGCACAAACGCGATTCTGCGAAGCAATGTGAACACTTTTGCTTCCCAGGCACAGAGAAGGTGCTAGCAGGGAATTCTCTGCCTGCCTTTCCCCAGTGCTCTGCAAGCTCTCCAGGGCAACAGAAAATCTGGGGCTCTGTGCTTTCTTTCCTTCTGAACAAGTGTTAGTGTTTTCTGCACAAACGCGATTCTGCGAAGCAATGTGAACACTTCTCCTTCCCAGGCACAGAGAAGGTGCTAGCAGGGAATTCTCTGCCTGCCTTTCCCCAGTGCTCTGCAAGCTCTGCAGGGCAACAGAAAATGTGGGGCTCTGTGCTTTCTTTCCTTCTGAACAAGTGTTAGTGTTTTCTGCACAAACGCGATTCTGCGAAGCAATGTGAACACTTTTGCTTCCCAGGCACAGAGAAGGTGCTAGCAGGGAATTCTCTGCTTGCCTTTCCCCAGTGCTCTGCAAGCTCTCCAGGGCAACATAAAATCTGGGGCTGTGTGGTTTCTTTCCTTCTGAACAAGTGTTAGTGTTTTCTGCACAAACGCGATTCTGCGAAGCAATGTGAACACTTCTCCTTCCCAGGCACAGAGAAGGTGCTAGCAGGGAATTCTCTGCCTGCCTTTCCCCAGTGCTCTGCAAGCTCTGCAGGGCAACAGAAAATGTGGGGCTCTGTGCTTTCTTTCCTTCTGAACAAGTGTTAGTGTTTTCTGCACAAACGCGATTCTGCGAAGCAATGTGAACACTTCTCCTTCCCAGGCACAGAGAAGGTGCTAGCAGGGAATTCTCTGCCTGCTTTTCCCCAGTGCTCTGCAAGCTCTGCAGGGCAACATAAAATGTGGGGCTCTGTGCTTTCTTTCCTTCTGAACAAGTGTTAGTGTTTTCTGCACAAACGCGATTCTGCGAAGCAATGTGAACACTTCTCCTTCCCAGGCACAGAGAAGGTGCTAGCAGGGAATTCTCTGCCTGCCTTTCCCCAGTGCTCTGCAAGCTCTGCAGGGCAACATCAAATGTGGGGCTCTGTGCTTTCTTTCCTTCTGAACAAGTGTTAGTGTTTTCTGCACAAACGCGATTCTGAGAAGCAATGTGAACACTTCTCCTTCCCAGGCACAGAGAAGGTGCTAGCAGGGAATTCTCTGCCTGCCTTTCCCCAGTGCTCTGCAAGCTCTCCAGGGCAACATAAAATCTGGGGCTCTGTGGTTTCTTTCCTTCTGAACAAGTGTTAGTGTTTTCTGCACAAACGCGATTCTGCGAAGCAATGTGAACACTTTTGCTTCCCAGGCACAGAGAAGGTGCTAGCAGGGAATTCTCTGCCTGCTTTTCCCCAGTGCTCTGCAAGCTCTGCAGGGCAACATAAAATGTGGGGCTCTGTGCTTTCTTTCCTTCTGAACAAGTGTTAGTGTTTTCTGCACAAACGCGATTCTGCGAAGCAATGTGAACCCTTTTGCTTCCCAGGCACAGAGAAGGTGCTAGCAGGGAATTCTCTGCCTGCTTTTCCCCAGTGCTCTGCAAGCTCTCCAGGGCAACAGAAAATGTGGGGCTCTGTGCTTTCTTTCCTTCTGAACAAGTGTTAGTATTTTCTGCACAAACGCGATTCTGCGAAGCAATGTGAACACTTCTCCTTCCCAGGCACAGAGAAGGTGCTAGCAGGGAATTCTCTGCCTGCCTTTCCCCAGTGCTCTGCAAGCTCTGCAGGGCAACATAAAATGTGGGGCTCTGTGCTTTCTTTCCTTCTGAACAAGTGTTAGTGTTTTCTGCACAAACGCGATTCTGCGAAGCAATGTGAACACTTTTGCTTCCCAGGCACAGAGAAGGTGCTAGCAGGGAATTCTCTGCCTGCTTTTCCCCAGTGCTCTGCAAGCTCTCCAGGGCAACATAAAATCTGGGGCTCTGTGCTTTCTTTCCTTCTGAACAAGTGTTAGTGTTTTCTGCACAAACGCGATTCTGCGAAGCAATGTGAACACTTCTCCTTCCCAGGCACAGAGAAGGTGCTAGCAGGGAATTCTCTGCCTGCCTTTCCCCAGTGCTCTGCAAGCTCTCCAGGGCAACAGAAAATGTGGGGCTCTGTGATTTCTTTCGTTCTGGACAAGTGTTAGTGTTTTCTGCACAAACGCGATTCTGCGAAGCAATGTGAACACTTTTGCTTCCCAGGCACAGAGAAGGTGCTAGCAGGGAATTCTCTGCTTGCCTTTCCCCAGTGCTCTGAAAGCTCTCCAGGGCAACATAAAATCTGGGGCTCTGTGCTTTCTTTCCTTCTGAACAAGTGTTAGTGTTTTCTGCACAAACGCGATTCTGAGAAGCAATGTGAACACTTCTCCTTCCCAGGCACAGAGAAGGTGCTAGCAGGGAATTCTCTGCCTGCCTTTCCCCAGTGCTCTGCAAGCTCTCCAGGGCAACAGAAAATGTGGGGCTCTGTGCTTTCTTTCCTTCTGAACAAGTGTTAGTGTTTTCTGCACAAACGCGATTCTGCGAAGCAATGTGAACACTTCTCCTTCCCAGGCACAGAGACGGTGCTAGCAGGGAATTCTCTGCCTGCCTTTCCCCAGTGCTCTGCAAGCTCTCCAGGGCAACATCAAATCTGGGGCTCTGTGCTTTCTTTCCTTCTGAACAAGTGTTAGTGTTTTCTGCACAAACGCGATTCTGCAAAGCAATGTGAACACTTCTCCTTCCCAGGCACAGAGAAGGTGCTAGCAGGGAATTCTCTGCCTGCTTTTCCCCAGTGCTCTGCAAGCTCTCCAGGGCAACATCAAATGTGGGGCTCTGTGCTTTCTTTCCTTCTGAACAAGTGTTAGTGTTTTCTGCACAAACGCGATTCTGAGAAGCAATGTGAACACTTTTGCTTCCCAGGCACAGAGAAGGTGCTAGCAGGGAATTCTCTGCCTGCCTTTCCCCAGTGCTCTGCAAGCTCTGCAGGGCAACATAAAATGTGGGGCTCTGTGCTTTCTTTCCTTCTGAACAAGTGTTAGTGTTTTCTGCACAAACGCGATTCTGCGAAGCAATGTGAACACTTTTGCTTCCCAGGCACAGAGAAGGTGCTAGCAGGGAATTCTCTGCCTGCCTTTCCCCAGTGCTCTGCAAGCTCTCCAGGGCAACATAAAATGTGGGGCTCTGTGCTTTCTTTCCTTCTGAACAAGTGTTAGTGTTTTCTGCACAAACGCGATTCTGTGAAGCAATGTGAACACTTTTGCTTCCCAGGCACAGAGAAGGTGCTAGCAGGGAATTCTCTGCCTGCCTTTCCCCAGTGCTCTGCAAGCTCTCCAGGGCAACATAAAATGTGGGGCTCTGTGCTTTCTTTCCTTCTGAACAAGTGTTAGTGTTTTCTGCACAAACGCGATTCTGTGAAGCAATGTGAACACTTTTGCTTCCCAGGCACAGAGAAGGTGCTAGCAGGGAATTCTCTGCCTGCCTTTCCCCAGTGCTCTGCAAGCTCTCCAGGGCAACATAAAATGTGGGGCTCTGTGCTTTCTTTCCTTCTGAACAAGTGTTAGTGTTTTCTGCACAAACGCGATTCTGCGAAGCAATGTGAACACTTCTCCTTCCCAGGCACAGAGAAGGTGCTAGCAGGGAATTCTCTGCCTGCCTTTCCCCAGTGCTCTGCAAGCTCTCCAGGGCAACATAAAATGTGGGGCTCTGTGCTTTCTTTCCTTCTGAACAAGTGTTAGTGTTTTCTGCACAAACGCGATTCTGCGAAGCAATGTGAACACTTCTCCTTCCCAGGCACAGAGAAGGTGCTAGCAGGGAATTCTCTGCCTGCCTTTCCCCAGTGCTCTGCAAGCTCTCCAGGGCAACATCAAATCTGGGGCTCTGTGCTTTCTTTCCTTCTGAACAAGTGTTAGTGTTTTCTGCACAAACGCGATTCTGCGAAGCAATGTGAACACTTCTGCTTCCCAGGCACAGAGAAGGTTCTAGCAGGGAATTCTCTGCCTGCCTTTCCCCAGTGCTCTGCAAGCTCTCCAGGGCAACATAAAATGTGGGGCTCTGTGCTTTCTTTCCTTCTGAACAAGTGTTAGTGTTTTCTGCACAAACGCGATTCTGCGAAGCAATGTGAACACTTCTCCTTCCCAGGCACAGAGAAGGTGCTAGCAGGGAATTCTCTGCCTGCCTTTCCCCAGTGCTCTGCAAGCACTCCAGGGCAACATAAAATGTGGGGCTCTGTGCTTTCTTTCCTTCTGAACAAGTGTTAGTGTTTTCTGCACAAACGCGATTCTGCGAAGCAATGTGAACACTTCTCCTTCCCAGGCACAGAGAAGGTGCTAGCAGGGAATTCTCTGCCTGCCTTTCCCCAGTGCTCTGCAAGCTCTCCAGGGCAACATAAAATGTGGGGCTCTGTGCTTTCTTTCCTTCTGAACAAGTGTTAGTGTTTTCTGCACAAACGCGATTCTGCGAAGCAATGTGAACACTTCTCCTTCCCAGGCACAGAGAAGGTGCTAGCAGGGAATTCACTGCCTGCCTTTCCCCAGTGCTCTGCAAGCTCTCCAGGGCAACATCAAATCTGGGGCTCTGTGCTTTCTTTCCTTCTGAACAAGTGTTAGTGTTTTCTGCACAAACGCGATTCTGCGAAGCAATGTGAACACTTTTGCTTCCCAGGCACAGAGAAGGTTCTAGCAGGGAATTCTCTGCATGCCTTTCCCCAGTGCTCTGCAAGCTCTCCAGGGCAACATAAAATGTGGGGCTCTGTGCTTTCTTTCCTTCTGAACAAGTGTTAGTGTTTTCTGCACAAACGCGATTCTGCGAAGCAATGTGAACACTTTTGCTTCCCAGGCACAGAGAAGGTGCTAGCAGGGAATTCTCTGCCTGCCTTTCCCCAGTGCTCTGCAAGCTCTCCAGGGCAACATAAAATGTGGGGCTCTGTGCTTTCTTTCCTTCTGAACAAGTGTTAGTGTTTTCTGCACAAACGCGATTCTGCGAAGCAATGTGAACACTTCTCCTTCCCAGGCACAGAGAAGGTGCTAGCAGGGAATTCTCTGCCTGCCTTTCCCCAGTGCTCTGCAAGCTCTCCAGGGCAACATCAAATCTGGGGCTCTGTGCTTTCTTTCCTTCTGAACAAGTGTTAGTGTTTTCTGCACAAACGCGATTCTGCGAAGCAATGTGAACACTTTTGCTTCCCAGGCACAGAGAAGGTTCTAGCAGGGAATTCTCTGCATGCCTTTCCCCAGTGCTCTGCAAGCTCTCCAGGGCAACATAAAATGTGGGGCTCTGTGCTTTCTTTCCTTCTGAACAAGTGTTAGTGTTTTCTGCACAAACGCGATTCTGCGAAGCAATGTGAACACTTCTGCTTCCCAGGCACAGAGAAGGTGCTAGCAGGGAATTCTCTGCCTGCCTTTCCCCAGTGCTCTGCAAGCTCTCCAGGGCAACATAAAATCTGGGGCTCTGTGATTTCATTCCTTCTGAACAAGTGTTAGTGTTTTCTGCACAAACGCGATTCTGTGAAGCAATGTGAACACTTTTGCTTCCCAGGCACAGAGAAGGTGCTAGCAGGGAATTCTCTGCCTGCCTTTCCCCAGTGCTCTGCAAGCTCTCCAGGGCAACATAAAATCTGGGGCTCTGTGATTTCTTTCCTTCTGAACAAGTGTTAGTGTTTTCTGCACAAACGCGATTCTGTGAAGCAATGTGAACACTTTTGCTTCCCAGGCACAGAGAAGGTGCTAGCAGGGAATTCTCTGCCTGCCTTTCCCCAGTGCTCTGCAAGCTCTCCAGGGCAACATAAAATGTGGGGCTCTGTGCTTTCTTTCCTTCTGAACAAGTGTTAGTGTTTTCTGCACAAACGCGATTCTGCGAAGCAATGTGAACACTTCTCCTTCCCAGGCACAGAGAAGGTGCTAGCAGGGAATTCTCTGCCTGCCTTTCCCCAGTGCTCTGCAAGCTCTCCAGGGCAACATAAAATGTGGGGCTCTGTGCTTTCTTTCCTTCTGAACAAGTGTTAGTGTTTTCTGCACAAACGCGATTCTGCGAAGCAATGTGAACACTTCTCCTTCCCAGGCACAGAGAAGGTGCTAGCAGGGAATTCTCTGCCTGCCTTTCCCCAGTGCTCTGCAAGCTCTCCAGGGCAACATCAAATCTGGGGCTCTGTGCTTTCTTTCCTTCTGAACAAGTGTTAGTGTTTTCTGCACAAACGCGATTCTGAGAAGCAATGTGAACACTTCTGCTTCCCAGGCACAGAGAAGGTTCTAGCAGGGAATTCTCTGCCTGCCTTTCCCCAGTGCTCTGCAAGCTCTCCAGGGCAACATAAAATGTGGGGCTCTGTGCTTTCTTTCCTTCTGAACAAGTGTTAGTGTTTTCTGCACAAACGCGATTCTGCGAAGCAATGTGAACACTTCTCCTTCCCAGGCACAGAGAAGGTGCTAGCAGGGAATTCTCTGCCTGCCTTTCCCCAGTGCTCTGCAAGCACTCCAGGGCAACATAAAATGTGGGGCTCTGTGCTTTCTTTCCTTCTGAACAAGTGTTAGTGTTTTCTGCACAAACGCGATTCTGAGAAGCAATGTGAACACTTCTCCTTCCCAGGCACAGAGAAGCTGCTAGCAGGGAATTCTCTGCCTGCCTTTCCCCAGTGCTCTGCAAGCTCTCCAGGGCAACATAAAATGTGGGGCTCTGTGCTTTCTTTCCTTCTGAACAAGTGTTAGTGTTTTCTGCACAAACGCGATTCTGCGAAGCAATGTGAACACTTCTCCTTCCCAGGCACAGAGAAGGTGCTAGCAGGGAATTCTCTGCCTGCCTTTCCCCAGTGCTCTGCAAGCTCTCCAGGGCAACATAAAATGTGGGGCTCTGTGCTTTCTTTCCTTCTGAACAAGTGTTAGTGTTTTCTGCACAAACGCGATTCTGCGAAGCAATGTGAACACTTCTCCTTCCCAGGCACAGAGAAGGTGCTAGCAGGGAATTCTCTGCCTGCCTTTCCCCAGTGCTCTGCAAGCTCTCCAGGGCAACATAAAATGTGGGGCTCTGTGCTTTCTTTCCTTCTGAACAAGTGTTAGTGTTTTCTGCACAAACGCGATTCTGCGAAGCAATGTGAACACTTCTCCTTCCCAGGCACAGAGAAGGTGCTATCAGGGAATTCTCTGCCTTTCTTTCCCCAGTGCTCTGCAAGCTCTCCAGGGCAACATCAAATCTGGGGCTCTGTGCTTTCTTTCCTTCTGAACAAGTGTTAGTGTTTTCTGCACAAACGCGATTCTGCGAAGCAATGTGAACACTTCTGCTTCCCAGGCACAGAGAAGGTTCTAGCAGGGAATTCTCTGCCTGCCTTTCCCCAGTGCTCTGCAAGCTCTCCAGGGCAACATAAAATGTGGGGCTCTGTGCTTTCTTTCCTTCTGAACAAGTGTTAGTGTTTTCTGCACAAACGCGATTCTGCGAAGCAATGTGAACACTTCTCCTTCCCAGGCACAGAGAAGGTGCTAGCAGGGAATTCTCTGCCTGCCTTTCCCCAGTGCTCTGCAAGCACTCCAGGGCAACATAAAATGTGGGGCTCTGTGCTTTCTTTCCTTCTGAACAAGTGTTAGTGTTTTCTGCACAAACGCGATTCTGCGAAGCAATGTGAACACTTCTCCTTCCCAGGCACAGAGAAGGTGCTAGCAGGGAATTCTCTGCCTGCCTTTCCCCAGTGCTCTGCAAGCTCTCCAGGGCAACATCAAATCTGGGGCTCTGTGCTTTCTTTCCTTCTGAACAAGTGTTAGTGTTTTCTGCACAAACGCGATTCTGCGAAGCAATGTGAACACTTTTGCTTCCCAGGCACAGAGAAGGTTCTAGCAGGGAATTCTCTGCATGCCTTTCCCCAGTGCTCTGCAAGCTCTCCAGGGCAACATAAAATGTGGGGCTCTGTGCTTTCTTTCCTTCTGAACAAGTGTTAGTGTTTTCTGCACAAACGCGATTCTGCGAAGCAATGTGAACACTTTTGCTTCCCAGGCACAGAGAAGGTGCTAGCAGGGAATTCTCTGCCTGCCTTTCCCCAGTGCTCTGCAAGCTCTCCAGGGCAACATAAAATGTGGGGCTCTGTGCTTTCTTTCCTTCTGAACAAGTGTTAGTGTTTTCTGCACAAACGCGATTCTGCGAAGCAATGTGAACACTTCTCCTTCCCAGGCACAGAGAAGGTGCTAGCAGGGAATTCTCTGCCTGCCTTTCCCCAGTGCTCTGCAAGCTCTCCAGGGCAACATCAAATCTGGGGCTCTGTGCTTTCTTTCCTTCTGAACAAGTGTTAGTGTTTTCTGCACAAACGCGATTCTGCGAAGCAATGTGAACACTTTTGCTTCCCAGGCACAGAGAAGGTTCTAGCAGGGAATTCTCTGCATGCCTTTCCCCAGTGCTCTGCAAGCTCTCCAGGGCAACATAAAATGTGGGGCTCTGTGCTTTCTTTCCTTCTGAACAAGTGTTAGTGTTTTCTGCACAAACGCGATTCTGCGAAGCAATGTGAACACTTCTGCTTCCCAGGCACAGAGAAGGTGCTAGCAGGGAATTCTCTGCCTGCCTTTCCCCAGTGCTCTGCAAGCTCTCCAGGGCAACATAAAATCTGGGGCTCTGTGATTTCATTCCTTCTGAACAAGTGTTAGTGTTTTCTGCACAAACGCGATTCTGTGAAGCAATGTGAACACTTTTGCTTCCCAGGCACAGAGAAGGTGCTAGCAGGGAATTCTCTGCCTGCCTTTCCCCAGTGCTCTGCAAGCTCTCCAGGGCAACATAAAATCTGGGGCTCTGTGATTTCTTTCCTTCTGAACAAGTGTTAGTGTTTTCTGCACAAACGCGATTCTGTGAAGCAATGTGAACACTTTTGCTTCCCAGGCACAGAGAAGGTGCTAGCAGGGAATTCTCTGCCTGCCTTTCCCCAGTGCTCTGCAAGCTCTCCAGGGCAACATAAAATGTGGGGCTCTGTGCTTTCTTTCCTTCTGAACAAGTGTTAGTGTTTTCTGCACAAACGCGATTCTGCGAAGCAATGTGAACACTTCTCCTTCCCAGGCACAGAGAAGGTGCTAGCAGGGAATTCTCTGCCTGCCTTTCCCCAGTGCTCTGCAAGCTCTCCAGGGCAACATAAAATGTGGGGCTCTGTGCTTTCTTTCCTTCTGAACAAGTGTTAGTGTTTTCTGCACAAACGCGATTCTGCGAAGCAATGTGAACACTTCTCCTTCCCAGGCACAGAGAAGGTGCTAGCAGGGAATTCTCTGCCTGCCTTTCCCCAGTGCTCTGCAAGCTCTCCAGGGCAACATCAAATCTGGGGCTCTGTGCTTTCTTTCCTTCTGAACAAGTGTTAGTGTTTTCTGCACAAACGCGATTCTGAGAAGCAATGTGAACACTTCTGCTTCCCAGGCACAGAGAAGGTTCTAGCAGGGAATTCTCTGCCTGCCTTTCCCCAGTGCTCTGCAAGCTCTCCAGGGCAACATAAAATGTGGGGCTCTGTGCTTTCTTTCCTTCTGAACAAGTGTTAGTGTTTTCTGCACAAACGCGATTCTGCGAAGCAATGTGAACACTTCTCCTTCCCAGGCACAGAGAAGGTGCTAGCAGGGAATTCTCTGCCTGCCTTTCCCCAGTGCTCTGCAAGCACTCCAGGGCAACATAAAATGTGGGGCTCTGTGCTTTCTTTCCTTCTGAACAAGTGTTAGTGTTTTCTGCACAAACGCGATTCTGAGAAGCAATGTGAACACTTCTCCTTCCCAGGCACAGAGAAGCTGCTAGCAGGGAATTCTCTGCCTGCCTTTCCCCAGTGCTCTGCAAGCTCTCCAGGGCAACATAAAATGTGGGGCTCTGTGCTTTCTTTCCTTCTGAACAAGTGTTAGTGTTTTCTGCACAAACGCGATTCTGCGAAGCAATGTGAACACTTCTCCTTCCCAGGCACAGAGAAGGTGCTAGCAGGGAATTCTCTGCCTGCCTTTCCCCAGTGCTCTGCAAGCTCTCCAGGGCAACATAAAATGTGGGGCTCTGTGCTTTCTTTCCTTCTGAACAAGTGTTAGTGTTTTCTGCACAAACGCGATTCTGCGAAGCAATGTGAACACTTCTCCTTCCCAGGCACAGAGAAGGTGCTAGCAGGGAATTCTCTGCCTGCCTTTCCCCAGTGCTCTGCAAGCTCTCCAGGGCAACATAAAATGTGGGGCTCTGTGCTTTCTTTCCTTCTGAACAAGTGTTAGTGTTTTCTGCACAAACGCGATTCTGCGAAGCAATGTGAACACTTCTCCTTCCCAGGCACAGAGAAGGTGCTATCAGGGAATTCTCTGCCTTTCTTTCCCCAGTGCTCTGCAAGCTCTCCAGGGCAACATCAAATCTGGGGCTCTGTGCTTTCTTTCCTTCTGAACAAGTGTTAGTGTTTTCTGCACAAACGCGATTCTGCGAAGCAATGTGAACACTTCTGCTTCCCAGGCACAGAGAAGGTTCTAGCAGGGAATTCTCTGCCTGCCTTTCCCCAGTGCTCTGCAAGCTCTCCAGGGCAACATAAAATGTGGGGCTCTGTGCTTTCTTTCCTTCTGAACAAGTGTTAGTGTTTTCTGCACAAACGCGATTCTGCGAAGCAATGTGAACACTTCTCCTTCCCAGGCACAGAGAAGGTGCTAGCAGGGAATTCTCTGCCTGCCTTTCCCCAGTGCTCTGCAAGCACTCCAGGGCAACATAAAATGTGGGGCTCTGTGCTTTCTTTCCTTCTGAACAAGTGTTAGTGTTTTCTGCACAAACGCGATTCTGCGAAGCAATGTGAACACTTCTCCTTCCCAGGCACAGAGAAGGTGCTAGCAGGGAATTCTCTGCCTGCCTTTCCCCAGTGCTCTGCAAGCTCTCCAGGGCAACATAAAATGTGGGGCTCTGTGCTTTCTTTCCTTCTGAACAAGTGTTAGTGTTTTCTGCACAAACGCGATTCTGCGAAGCAATGTGAACACTTCTCCTTCCCAGGCACAGAGAAGGTGCTAGCAGGGAATTCTCTGCCTGCCTTTCCCCAGTGCTCTGCAAGCTCTCCAGGGCAACATAAAATGTGGGGCTCTGTGCTTTCTTTCCTTCTGAACAAGTGTTAGTGTTTTCTGCACAAACGCGATTCTGCGAAGCAATGTGAACACTTCTGCTTCCCAGGCACAGAGAAGGTGCTAGCAGGGAATTCTCTGCCTGCCTTTCCCCAGTGCTCTGCAAGCTCTCCAGGGCAACATAAAATCTGGGGCTCTGTGATTTCTTTCCTTCTGAACAAGTGTTAGTGTTTTCTGCACAAACGCGATTCTGTGAAGCAATGTGAACACTTTTGCTTCCCAGGCACAGAGAAGGTGCTAGCAGGGAATTCTCTGCCTGCCTTTCCCCAGTGCTCTGCAAGCTCTCCAGGGCAACATAAAATGTGGGGCTCTGTGCTTTCTTTCCTTCTGAACAAGTGTTAGTGTTTTCTGCACAAACGCGATTCTGCGAAGCAATGTGAACACTTCTCCTTCCCAGGCACAGAGAAGGTGCTAGCAGGGAATTCTCTGCCTGCCTTTCCCCAGTGCTCTGCAAGCTCTCCAGGGCAACATCAAATCTGGGGCTCTGTGCTTTCTTTCCTTCTGAACAAGTGTTAGTGTTTTCTGCACAAACGCGATTCTGAGAAGCAATGTGAACACTTCTGCTTCCCAGGCACAGAGAAGGTTCTAGCAGGGAATTCTCTGCCTGCCTTTCCCCAGTGCTCTGCAAGCTCTCCAGGGCAACATAAAATGTGGGGCTCTGTGCTTTCTTTCCTTCTGAACAAGTGTTAGTGTTTTCTGCACAAACGCGATTCTGCGAAGCAATGTGAACACTTTTGCTTCCCAGGCACAGAGAAGGTGCTAGCAGGGAATTCTCTGCCTGCCTTTCCCCAGTGCTCTGCAAGCACTCCAGGGCAACATAAAATCTGGGGCTCTGTGCTTTCTTTCCTTCTGAACAAGTGTTAGTGTTTTCTGCACAAACGCGATTCTGCGAAGCAATGTGAACACTTTTGCTTCCCAGGCACAGAGAAGGTGCTAGCAGGGAATTCTCTGCCTGCCTTTCCCCAGTGCTCTGCAAGCTCTCCAGGGCAACATAAAATGTGGGGCTCTGTGCTTTCTTTCCTTCTGAACAAGTGTTAGTGTTTTCTGCACAAACGCGATTCTGCGAAGCAATGTGAACACTTGTGCTTCCCAGGCACAGAGAAGGTGCTAGCAGGGAATTCTCTGCCTGCCTTTCCCCAGTGCTCTGCAAGCTCTCCAGGGCAACATAAAATGTGGGGCTCTGTGCTTTCTTTCCTTCTGAACAAGTGTTAGTGTTTTCTGCACAAACGCGATTCTGCGAAGCAATGTGAACACTTCTCCTTCCCAGGCACAGAGAAGGTGCTATCAGGGAATTCTCTGCCTTTCTTTCCCCAGTGCTCTGCAAGCTCTCCAGGGCAACATAAAATGTGGGGCTCTGTGCTTTCTTTCCTTCTGAACAAGTGTTAGTGTTTTCTGCACAAACGCGATTCTGCGAAGCAATGTGAACACTTCTCCTTCCCAGGCACAGAGAAGGTGCTAGCAGGGAATTCTCTGCCTGCCTTTCCCCAGTGCTCTGCAAGCACTCCAGGGCAACATAAAATGTGGGGCTCTGTGCTTTCTTTCCTTCTGAACAAGTGTTAGTGTTTTCTGCACAAACGCGATTCTGAGAAGCAATGTGAACACTTCTGCTTCCCAGGCACAGAGAAGGTGCTAGCAGGGAATTCTCTGCCTGCCTTTCCCCAGTGCTCTGCAAGCTCTCCAGGGCAACATAAAATGTGGGGCTCTGTGCTTTCTTTCCTTCTGAACAAGTGTTAGTGTTTTCTGCACAAACGCGATTCTGCGAAGCAATGTGAACACTTCTGCTTCCCAGGCACAGAGAAGGTGCTAGCAGGGAATTCTCTGCCTGCCTTTCCCCAGTGCTCTGCAAGCTCTCCAGGGCAACAGAAAATGTGGGGCTCTGTGCTTTCTTTCCTTCTGAACAAGTGTTAGTGTTTTCTGCACAAACGCGATTCTGCGAAGCAATGTGAACACTTCTCCTTCCCAGGCACAGAGAAGGTGCTAGCAGGGAATTCTCTGCCTGCCTTTCCCCAGTGCTCTGCAAGCTCTCCAGGGCAACATAAAATCTGGGGCTCTGTGATTTCTTTCCTTCTGAACAAGTGTTAGTGTTTTCTGCACAAACGCGATTCTGTGAAGCAATGTGAACACTTTTGCTTCGCAGGCACAGAGAAGGTGCTAGCAGGGAATTCTCTGCCTGCCTTTCCCCAGTGCTCTGCAAGCTCTCCAGGGCAACATAAAATCTGGGGCTCTGTGATTTCTTTCCTTCTGAACAAGTGTTAGTGTTTTCTGCACAAACGCGATTCTGTGAAGCAATGTGAACACTTTTGCTTCCCAGGCACAGAGAAGGTGCTAGCAGGGAATTCTCTGCCTGCCTTTCCCCAGTGCTCTGCAAGCTCTCCAGGGCAACATAAAATGTGGGGCTCTGTGCTTTCTTTCCTTCTGAACAAGTGTTAGTGTTTTATGCACAAACGCGATTCTGCGAAGCAATGTGAACACTTCTCCTTCCCAGGCACAGAGAAGGTGCTAGCAGGGAATTCTCTGCCTGCCTTTCCCCAGTGCTCTGCAAGCTCTCCAGGGCAACATAAAATGTGGGGCTCTGTGCTTTCTTTCCTTCTGAACAAGTGTTAGTGTTTTCTGCACAAACGCGATTCTGCGAAGCAATGTGAACACTTCTCCTTCCCAGGCACAGAGAAGGTGCTAGCAGGGAATTCTCTGCCTGCCTTTCCCCAGTGCTCTGCAAGCTCTCCAGGGCAACATAAAATGTGGGGCTCTGTGCTTTCTTTCCTTCTGAACAAGTGTTAGTGTTTTCTGCACAAACGCGATTCTGCGAAGCAATGTGAACACTTTTGCTTCCCAGGCACAGAGAAGGTGCTAGCAGGGAATTCTCTGCCTGCCTTTCCCCAGTGCTCTGCAAGCTCTCCAGGGCAACATCAAATCTGGGGCTCTGTGCTTTCTTTCCTTCTGAACAAGTGTTAGTGTTTTCTGCACAAACGCGATTCTGCGAAGCAATGTGAACACTTCTCCTTCCCAGGCACAGAGAAGGTGCTAGCAGGGAATTCTCTGCCTGCCTTTCCCCAGTGCTCTGCAAGCTCTCCAGGGCAACATAAAATGTGGGGCTCTGTGCTTTCTTTCCTTCTGAACAAGTGTTAGTGTTTTCTGCACAAACGCGATTCTGCGAAGCAATGTGAACACTTGTGCTTCCCAGGCACAGAGAAGGTGCTAGCAGGGAATTCTCTGCCTGCCTTTCCCCAGTGCTCTGCAAGCTCTCCAGGGCAACATAAAATGTGGGGCTCTGTGCTTTCTTTCCTTCTGAACAAGTGTTAGTGTTTTCTGCACAAACGCGATTCTGCGAAGCAATGTGAACACTTCTCCTTCCCAGGCACAGAGAAGGTGCTAGCAGGGAATTCTCTGCCTGCCTTTCCCCAGTGCTCTGCAAGCTCTCCAGGGCAACATAAAATGTGGGGCTCTGTGCTTTCTTTCCTTCTGAACAAGTGTTAGTGTTTTCTGCACAAACGCGATTCTGCGAAGCAATGTGAACACTTCTCCTTCCCAGGCACAGAGAAGGTGCTAGCAGGGAATTCTCTGCCTGCCTTTCCCCAGTGCTCTGCAAGCTCTCCAGGGCAACATAAAATGTGGGGCTCTGTGCTTTCTTTCCTTCTGAACAAGTGTTAGTGTTTTCTGCACAAACGCGATTCTGCGAAGCAATGTGAACACTTTTGCTTCCCAGGCACAGAGAAGGTTCTAGCAGGGAATTCTCTGCATGCCTTTCCCCAGTGCTCTGCAAGCTCTCCAGGGCAACATAAAATGTGGGGCTCTGTGCTTTCTTTCCTTCTGAACAAGTGTTAGTGTTTTCTGCACAAACGCGATTCTGCGAAGCAATGTGAACACTTCTCCTTCCCAGGCACAGAGAAGGTGCTAGCAGGGAATTCTCTGCCTGCCTTTCCCCAGTGCTCTGCAAGCTCTCCAGGGGAACATAAAATCTGGGGCTCTGTGCTTTCTTTCCTTCTGAACAAGTGTTAGTGTTTTCTGCACAAACGCGATTCTGCGAAGCAATGTGAACACTTCTCCTTCCCAGGCACAGAGAAGGTGCTAGCAGGGAATTCTCTGCCTGCCTTTCCCCAGTGCTCTGCAAGCTCTCCAGGGCAACATAAAATGTGGGGCTCTGTGCTTTCTTTCCTTCTGAACAAGTGTTAGTGTTTTCTGCACAAACGCGATTCTGCGAAGCAATGTGAACACTTCTCCTTCCCAGGCACAGAGAAGGTGCTAGCAGGGAATTCTCTGCCTGCCTTTCCCCAGTGCTCTGCAAGCACTCCAGGGCAACATAAAATGTGGGGCTCTGTGCTTTCTTTCCTTCTGAACAAGTGTTAGTGTTTTCTGCACAAACGCGATTCTGCGAAGCAATGTGAACACTTTTGCTTCCCAGGCACAGAGAAGGTGCTAGCAGGGAATTCTCTGCCTGCCTTTCCCCAGTGCTCTGCAAGCTCTCCAGGGCAACATAAAATGTGGGGCTCTGTGCTTTCTTTCCTTCTGAACAAGTGTTAGTGTTTTCTGCACAAACGCGATTCTGCGAAGCAATGTGAACACTTCTCCTTCCCAGGCACAGAGAAGGTGCTAGCAGGGAATTTTCTGCCTGCCTTTCCCCAGTGCTCTGCAAGCTCTCCAGGGCAACATAAAATGTGGGGCTCTGTGCTTTCTTTCCTTCTGAACAAGTGTTAGTGTTTTCTGCACAAACGTGATTCTGAGAAGCAATGTGAACACTTCTCCTTCCCAGGCACAGAGAAGGTGCTAGCAGGGAATTCTCTGCCTGCCTTTCCCCAGTGCTCTGCAAGCTCTCCAGGGCAACATAAAATGTGGGGCTCTGTGCTTTCTTTCCTTCTGAACAAGTGTTAGTGTTTTCTGCACAAACGCGATTCTGAGAAGCAATGTGAACACTTCTCCTTCCCAGGCACAGAGAAGGTGCTAGCAGGGAATTCTCTGCCTGCTTTTCCCCAGTGCTCTGCAAGCTCTCCAGGGCAACATAAAATGTGGGGCTCTGTGCTTTCTTTCCTTCTGAACAAGTGTTAGTGTTTTCTGCACAAACGCGATTCTGCGAAGCAATGTGAACACTTTTGCTTCCCAGGCACAGAGAAGGTGCTAGCAGGGAATTCTCTGCCTGCCTTTCCCCAGTGCTCTGCAAGCTCTCCAGGGCAACATCAAATCTGGGGCTCTGTGCTTTCTTTCCTTCTGAACAAGTGTTAGTGTTTTCTGCACAAACGCGATTCTGCGAAGCAATGTGAACACTTTTGCTTCCCAGGCACAGAGAAGGTTCTAGCAGGGAATTCTCTGCATGCCTTTCCCCAGTGCTCTGCAAGCTCTCCAGGGCAACATAAAATGTGGGGCTCTGTGCTTTCTTTCCTTCTGAACAAGTGTTAGTGTTTTCTGCACAAACGCGATTCTGCGAAGCAATGTGAACACTTCTCCTTCCCAGGCACAGAGAAGGTGCTAGCAGGGAATTCTCTGCCTGCCTTTCCCCAGTGCTCTGCAAGCTCTCCAGGGCAACATAAAATGTGGGGCTCTGTGCTTTCTTTCCTTCTGAACAAGTGTTAGTGTTTTCTGCACAAACGCGATTCTGCGAAGCAATGTGAACACTTCTCCTTCCCAGGCACAGAGAAGGTGCTAGCAGGGAATTCTCTGCCTGCCTTTCCCCAGTGCTCTGCAAGCTCTCCAGGGCAACATCAAATCTGGGGCTCTGTGCTTTCTTTCCTTCTGAACAAGTGTTAGTGTTTTCTGCACAAACGCAATTCTGCGAAGCAATGTGAACACTTCTCCTTCCCAGGCACAGAGAAGGTGCTAGCAGGGAATTCTCTGCCTGCCTTTCCCCAGTGCTCTGCAAGCTCTCCAGGGGAACATAAAATCTGGGGCTCTGTGCTTTCTTTCCTTCTGAACAAGTGTTAGTGTTTTCTGCACAAACGCGATTCTGCGAAGCAATGTGAACACTTCTCCTTCCCAGGCACAGAGAAGGTGCTAGCAGGGAATTCTCTGCCTGCCTTTCCCCAGTGCTCTGCAAGCTCTCCAGGGCAACATAAAATGTGGGGCTCTGTGCTTTCTTTCCTTCTGAACAAGTGTTAGTGTTTTCTGCACAAACGCGATTCTGCGAAGCAATGTGAACACTTCTCCTTCCCAGGCACAGAGAAGGTGCTAGCAGGGAATTCTCTGCCTGCCTTTCCCCAGTGCTCTGCAAGCACTCCAGGGCAACATAAAATGTGGGGCTCTGTGCTTTCTTTCCTTCTGAACAAGTGTTAGTGTTTTCTGCACAAACGCGATTCTGCGAAGCAATGTGAACACTTTTGCTTCCCAGGCACAGAGAAGGTGCTAGCAGGGAATTCTCTGCCTGCCTTTCCCCAGTGCTCTGCAAGCTCTCCAGGGCAACATAAAATGTGGGGCTCTGTGCTTTCTTTCCTTCTGAACAAGTGTTAGTGTTTTCTGCACAAACGCGATTCTGCGAAGCAATGTGAACACTTCTCCTTCCCAGGCACAGAGAAGGTGCTAGCAGGGAATTTTCTGCCTGCCTTTCCCCAGTGCTCTGCAAGCTCTCCAGGGCAACATAAAATGTGGGGCTCTGTGCTTTCTTTCCTTCTGAACAAGTGTTAGTGTTTTCTGCACAAACGTGATTCTGAGAAGCAATGTGAACACTTCTCCTTCCCAGGCACAGAGAAGGTGCTAGCAGGGAATTCTCTGCCTGCCTTTCCCCAGTGCTCTGCAAGCTCTCCAGGGCAACATAAAATGTGGGGCTCTGTGCTTTCTTTCCTTCTGAACAAGTGTTAGTGTTTTCTGCACAAACGCGATTCTGCGAAGCAATGTGAACACTTTTGCTTCCCAGGCACAGAGAAGGTTCTAGCAGGGAATTCTCTGCATGCCTTTCCCCAGTGCTCTGCAAGCTCTCCAGGGCAACATAAAATGTGGGGCTCTGTGCTTTCTTTCCTTCTGAACAAGTGTTAGTGTTTTCTGCACAAACGCGATTCTGCGAAGCAATGTGAACACTTCTCCTTCCCAGGCACAGAGAAGGTGCTAGCAGGGAATTCTCTGCCTGCCTTTCCCCAGTGCTCTGCAAGCTCTCCAGGGCAACATAAAATGTGGGGCTCTGTGCTTTCTTTCCTTCTGAACAAGTGTTAGTGTTTTCTGCACAAACGCGATTCTGCGAAGCAATGTGAACACTTCTCCTTCCCAGGCACAGAGAAGGTGCTAGCAGGGAATTCTCTGCCTGCCTTTCCCCAGTGCTCTGCAAGCTCTCCAGGGCAACATCAAATCTGGGGCTCTGTGCTTTCTTTCCTTCTGAACAAGTGTTAGTGTTTTCTGCACAAACGCAATTCTGCGAAGCAATGTGAACACTTCTCCTTCCCAGGCACAGAGAAGGTGCTAGCAGGGAATTCTCTGCCTGCCTTTCCCCAGTGCTCTGCAAGCTCTCCAGGGGAACATAAAATCTGGGGCTCTGTGCTTTCTTTCCTTCTGAACAAGTGTTAGTGTTTTCTGCACAAACGCGATTCTGCGAAGCAATGTGAACACTTCTCCTTCCCAGGCACAGAGAAGGTGCTAGCAGGGAATTCTCTGCCTGCCTTTCCCCAGTGCTCTGCAAGCTCTCCAGGGCAACATAAAATGTGGGGCTCTGTGCTTTCTTTCCTTCTGAACAAGTGTTAGTGTTTTCTGCACAAACGCGATTCTGCGAAGCAATGTGAACACTTCTCCTTCCCAGGCACAGAGAAGGTGCTAGCAGGGAATTCTCTGCCTGCCTTTCCCCAGTGCTCTGCAAGCACTCCAGGGCAACATAAAATGTGGGGCTCTGTGCTTTCTTTCCTTCTGAACAAGTGTTAGTGTTTTCTGCACAAACGCGATTCTGCGAAGCAATGTGAACACTTTTGCTTCCCAGGCACAGAGAAGGTGCTAGCAGGGAATTCTCTGCCTGCCTTTCCCCAGTGCTCTGCAAGCTCTCCAGGGCAACATAAAATGTGGGGCTCTGTGCTTTCTTTCCTTCTGAACAAGTGTTAGTGTTTTCTGCACAAACGCGATTCTGCGAAGCAATGTGAACACTTCTCCTTCCCAGGCACAGAGAAGGTGCTAGCAGGGAATTTTCTGCCTGCCTTTCCCCAGTGCTCTGCAAGCTCTCCAGGGCAACATAAAATGTGGGGCTCTGTGCTTTCTTTCCTTCTGAACAAGTGTTAGTGTTTTCTGCACAAACGTGATTCTGAGAAGCAATGTGAACACTTCTCCTTCCCAGGCACAGAGAAGGTGCTAGCAGGGAATTCTCTGCCTGCCTTTCCCCAGTGCTCTGCAAGCTCTCCAGGGCAACATAAAATGTGGGGCTCTGTGCTTTCTTTCCTTCTGAACAAGTGTTAGTGTTTTCTGCACAAACGCGATTCTGCGAAGCAATGTGAACACTTCTGCTTCCCAGGCACAGAGAAGGTGCTAGCAGGGAATTCTCTGCCTGCCTTTCCCCAGTGCTCTGCAAGCTCTCCAGGGCAACATAAAATCTGGGGCTCTGTGCTTTCTTTCCTTCTGAACAAGTGTTAGTGTTTTCTGCACAAACGCGATTCTGCGAAGCAATGTGAACACTTTTGCTTCCCAGGCACAGAGAAGGTGCTAGCAGGGAATTCTCTGCCTGCCTTTCCACAGTGCTCTGCAAGCTCTCCAGGGCAACATAAAATCTGGGGCTCTGTGATTTCTTTCCTTCTGAACAAGTGTTAGTGTTTTCTGCACAAACGCGATTCTGCGAAGCAATGTGAACACTTTTGCTTCCCAGGCACAGAGAAGGTGCTAGCAGGGAATTCTCTGCCTGCCTTTCCCCAGTGCTCTGCAAGCTCTGCAGGGCAACATAAAATGTGGGGCTCTGTGCTTTCTTTCCTTCTGAACAAGTGTTAGTGTTTTCTGCACAAACGCGATTCTGCGAAGCAATGTGAACACTTCTCCTTCCCAGGCACAGAGAAGGTGCTAGCAGGGAATTCTCTGCCTGCCTTTCCCCAGTGCTCTGCAAGCTCTCCAGGGCAACATAAAATGTGGGGCTCTGTGCTTTCTTTCCTTCTGAACAAGTGTTAGTGTTTTCTGCACAAACGCGATTCTGCGAAGCAATGTGAACACTTCTCCTTCCCAGGCACAGAGAAGGTGCTAGCAGGGAATTCTCTGCCTGCCTTTCCCCAGTGCTCTGCAAGCTCTCCAGGGGAACATAAAATCTGGGGCTCTGTGCTTTCTTTCCTTCTGAACAAGTGTTAGTGTTTTCTGCACAAACGCGATTCTGCGAAGCAATGTGAACACTTCTCCTTCCCAGGCACAGAGAAGGTGCTAGCAGGGAATTCTCTGCCTGCCTTTCCCCAGTGCTCTGCAAGCTCTCCAGGGCAACATAAAATGTGGGGCTCTGTGCTTTCTTTCCTTCTGAACAAGTGTTAGTGTTTTCTGCACAAACGCGATTCTGCGAAGCAATGTGAACACTTCTCCTTCCCAGGCACAGAGAAGGTGCTAGCAGGGAATTCTCTGCCTGCCTTTCCCCAGTGCTCTGCAAGCACTCCAGGGCAACATAAAATGTGGGGCTCTGTGCTTTCTTTCCTTCTGAACAAGTGTTAGTGTTTTCTGCACAAACGCGATTCTGCGAAGCAATGTGAACACTTTTGCTTCCCAGGCACAGAGAAGGTGCTAGCAGGGAATTCTCTGCCTGCCTTTCCCCAGTGCTCTGCAAGCTCTCCAGGGCAACATAAAATGTGGGGCTCTGTGCTTTCTTTCCTTCTGAACAAGTGTTAGTGTTTTCTGCACAAACGCGATTCTGCGAAGCAATGTGAACACTTCTCCTTCCCAGGCACAGAGAAGGTGCTAGCAGGGAATTTTCTGCCTGCCTTTCCCCAGTGCTCTGCAAGCTCTCCAGGGCAACATAAAATGTGGGGCTCTGTGCTTTCTTTCCTTCTGAACAAGTGTTAGTGTTTTCTGCACAAACGTGATTCTGAGAAGCAATGTGAACACTTCTCCTTCCCAGGCACAGAGAAGGTGCTAGCAGGGAATTCTCTGCCTGCCTTTCCCCAGTGCTCTGCAAGCTCTCCAGGGCAACATAAAATGTGGGGCTCTGTGCTTTCTTTCCTTCTGAACAAGTGTTAGTGTTTTCTGCACAAACGCGATTCTGCGAAGCAATGTGAACACTTCTGCTTCCCAGGCACAGAGAAGGTGCTAGCAGGGAATTCTCTGCCTGCCTTTCCCCAGTGCTCTGCAAGCTCTCCAGGGCAACATAAAATCTGGGGCTCTGTGCTTTCTTTCCTTCTGAACAAGTGTTAGTGTTTTCTGCACAAACGCGATTCTGCGAAGCAATGTGAACACTTTTGCTTCCCAGGCACAGAGAAGGTGCTAGCAGGGAATTCTCTGCCTGCCTTTCCCCAGTGCTCTGCAAGCTCTGCAGGGCAACATAAAATGTGGGGCTCTGTGCTTTCTTTCCTTCTGAACAAGTGTTAGTGTTTTCTGCACAAACGCGATTCTGCGAAGCAATGTGAACACTTCTCCTTCCCAGGCACAGAGAAGGTGCTAGCAGGGAATTCTCTGCCTGCCTTTCCCCAGTGCTCTGCAAGCTCTCCAGGGCAACATAAAATGTGGGGCTCTGTGCTTTCTTTCCTTCTGAACAAGTGTTAGTGTTTTCTGCACAAACGCGATTCTGCGAAGCAATGTGAACACTTCTCCTTCCCAGGCACAGAGAAGGTGCTAGCAGGGAATTCTCTGCCTGCCTTTCCCCAGTGCTCTGCAAGCTCTCCAGGGCAACATAAAATGTGGGGCTCTGTGCTTTCTTTCCTTCTGAACAAGTGTTAGTGTTTTCTGCACAAACGCGATTCTGCGAAGCAATGTGAACACTTCTGCTTCCCAGGCACAGAGAAGGTGCTAGCAGGGAATTCTCTGCCTGCCTTTCCACAGTGCTCTGCAAGCTCTCCAGGGCAACATAAAATCTGGGGCTCTGTGATTTCTTTCCTTCTGAACAAGTGTTAGTGTTTTCTGCACAAACGCGATTCTGTGAAGCAATGTGAACACTTTTGCTTCCCAGGCACAGAGAAGGTGCTAGCAGGGAATTCTCTGCCTGCCTTTCCCCAGTGTTCTGCAAGCTCTCCAGGGCAACATAAAATCTGGGGCTCTGTGATTTCTTTCCTTCTGAACAAGTGTTAGTGTTTTCTGCACAAACGCGATTCTGTGAAGCAATGTGAACACTTTTGCTTCCCAGGCACAGAGAAGGTGCTAGCAGGGAATTCTCTGCCTGCCTTTCCCCAGTGCTCTGCAAGCTCTGCAGGGCAACATAAAATGTGGGGCTCTGTGCTTTCTTTCCTTCTGAACAAGTGTTAGTGTTTTCTGCACAAACGCGATTCTGCGAAGCAATGTGAACACTTCTCCTTCCCAGGCACAGAGAAGGTGCTAGCAGGGAATTCTCTGCCTGCCTTTCCCCAGTGCTCTGCAAGCTCTCCAGGGCAACATAAAATGTGGGGCTCTGTGCTTTCTTTCCTTCTGAACAAGTGTTAGTGTTTTCTGCACAAACGCGATTCTGCGAAGCAATGTGAACACTTTTGCTTCCCAGGCACAGAGAAGGTGCTAGCAGGGAATTCTCTGCCTGCCTTTCCCCAGTGCTCTGCAAGCTCTCCAGGGCAACATCAAATCTGGGGCTCTGTGCTTTCTTTCCTTCTGAACAAGTGTTAGTGTTTTCTGCACAAACGCGATTCTGAGAAGCAATGTGAACACTTCTGCTTCCCAGGCACAGAGAAGGTTCTAGCAGGGAATTCTCTGCCTGCCTTTCCCCAGTGCTCTGCAAGCTCTCCAGGGCAACATAAAATGTGGGGCTCTGTGCTTTCTTTCCTTCTGAACAAGTGTTAGTGTTTTCTGCACAAACGCGATTCTGCGAAGCAATGTGAACACTTCTCCTTCCCAGGCACAGAGAAGGTGCTAGCAGGGAATTCTCTGCCTGCCTTTCCCCAGTGCTCTGCAAGCACTCCAGGGCAACATAAAATGTGGGGCTCTGTGCTTTCTTTCCTTCTGAACAAGTGTTAGTGTTTTCTGCACAAACGCGATTCTGCGAAGCAATGTGAACACTTTTGCTTCCCAGGCACAGAGAAGGTGCTAGCAGGGAATTCTCTGCCTGCCTTTCCCCAGTGCTCTGCAAGCTCTCCAGGGCAACATAAAATGTGGGGCTCTGTGATTTCTTTCCTTCTGAACAAGTGTTAGTGTTTTCTGCACAAACGCGATTCTGCGAAGCAATGTGAACACTTCTCCTTCCCAGGCACAGAGAAGGTGCTAGCAGGGAATTCTCTGCCTGCCTTTCCCCAGTGCTCTGCAAGCTCTCCAGGGCAACATAAAATGTGGGGCTCTCTGATTTCTTTCCTTCTGAACAAGTGTTAGTGTTTTCTGCACAAACGCGATTCTGCGAAGCAATGTGAACACTTCTGCTTCCCAGGCACAGAGAAGGTGCTAGCAGGGAATTCTCTGCCTGCCTTTCCCCAGTGCTCTGCAAGCTCTCCAGGGCAACATAAAATGTGGGGCTCTGTGCTTTCTTTCCTTCTGAACAAGTGTTAGTGTTTTCTGCACAAACGCGATTCTGCGAAGCAATGTGAACACTTCTCCTTCCCAGGCACAGAGAAGGTGCTAGCAGGGAATTCTCTGCCTGCCTTTCCCCAGTGCTCTGCAAGCTCTCCAGGGCAACATAAAATGTGGGGCTCTGTGCTTTCTTTCCTTCTGAACAAGTGTTAGTGTTTTCTGCACAAACGCGATTCTGCGAAGCAATGTGAACACTTCTCCTTCCCAGGCACAGAGAAGGTGCTAGCAGGGAATTCTCTGCCTGCCTTTCCCCAGTGCTCTGCAAGCTCTCCAGGGCAACAGCAAATCTGGGGCTCTGTGCTTTCTTTCCTTCTGAACAAGTGTTAGTGTTTTCTGCACAAACGCGATTCTGAGAAGCAATGTGAACACTTCTGCTTCCCAGGCACAGAGAAGGTTCTAGCAGGGAATTCTCTGCCTGCCTTTCCCCAGTGCTCTGCAAGCTCTCCAGGGCAACATAAAATGTGGGGCTCTGTGCTTTCTTTCCTTCTGAACAAGTGTTAGTGTTTTCTGCACAAACGCGATTCTGCGAAGCAATGTGAACACTTCTCCTTCCCAGGCACAGAGAAGGTGCTAGCAGGGAATTCTCTGCCTGCCTTTCCCCAGTGCTCTGCAAGCACTCCAGGGCAACATAAAATGTGGGGCTCTGTGCTTTCTTTCCTTCTGAACAAGTGTTAGTGTTTTCTGCACAAACGCGATTCTGCGAAGCAATGTGAACACTTTTGCTTCCCAGGCACAGAGAAGGTGCTAGCAGGGAATTCTCTGCCTGCCTTTCCCCAGTGCTCTGCAAGCTCTCCAGGGCAACATAAAATGTGGGGCTCTGTGCTTTCTTTCCTTCTGAACAAGTGTTAGTGTTTTCTGCACAAACGCGATTCTGCGAAGCAATGTGAACACTTCTCCTTCCCAGGCACAGAGAAGGTGCTATCAGGGAATTCTCTGCCTTTCTTTCCCCAGTGCTCTGCAAGCTCTCCAGGGCAACATAAAATGTGGGGCTCTGTGCTTTCTTTCCTTCTGAACAAGTGTTAGTGTTTTCTGCACAAACGCGATTCTGCGAAGCAATGTGAACACTTCTCCTTCCCAGGCACAGAGAAGGTGCTAGCAGGGAATTCTCTGCCTGCCTTTCCCCAGTGCTCTGCAAGCTCTCCAGGGCAACATAAAATGTGGGGCTCTGTGCTTTCTTTCCTTCTGAACAAGTGTTAGTGTTTTCTGCACAAACGCGATTCTGCGAAGCAATGTGAACACTTTTGCTTCCCAGGCACAGAGAAGGTTCTAGCAGGGAATTCTCTGCATGCCTTTCCCCAGTGCTCTGCAAGCTCTCCAGGGCAACATAAAATGTGGGGCTCTGTGCTTTCTTTCCTTCTGAACAAGTGTTAGTGTTTTCTGCACAAACGCGATTCTGCGAAGCAATGTGAACACTTCTCCTTCCCAGGCACAGAGAAGGTGCTAGCAGGGAATTCTCTGCCTGCCTTTCCCCAGTGCTCTGCAAGCACTCCAGGGCAACATAAAATGTGGGGCTCTGTGCTTTCTTTCCTTCTGAACAAGTGTTAGTGTTTTCTGCACAAACGCGATTCTGCGAAGCAATGTGAACACTTTTGCTTCCCAGGCACAGAGAAGGTGCTAGCAGGGAATTCTCTGCCTGCCTTTCCCCAGTGCTCTGCAAGCTCTCCAGGGCAACATAAAATGTGGGGCTCTGTGCTTTCTTTCCTTCTGAACAAGTGTTAGTGTTTTCTGCACAAACGCGATTCTGCGAAGCAATGTGAACACTTCTCCTTCCCAGGCACAGAGAAGGTGCTAGCAGGGAATTCTCTGCCTGCCTTTCCCCAGTGCTCTGCAAGCTCTCCAGGGCAACATAAAATGTGGGGCTCTGTGCTTTCTTTCCTTCTGAACAAGTGTTAGTGTTTTCTGCACAAACGCGATTCTGCGAAGCAATGTGAACACTTCTGCTTCCCAGGCACAGAGAAGGTGCTAGCAGGGAATTCTCTGCCTGCCTTTCCCCAGTGCTCTGCAAGCTCTCCAGGGCAACATAAAATGTGGGGCTCTGTGCTTTCTTTCCTTCTGAACAAGTGTTAGTGTTTTCTGCACAAACGCGATTCTGCGAAGCAATGTGAACACTTCTCCTTCCCAGGCACAGAGAAGGTGCTAGCAGGGAATTCTCTGCCTGCCTTTCCCCAGTGCTCTGCAAGCACTCCAGGGCAACATAAAATGTGGGGCTCTGTGCTTTCTTTCCTTCTGAACAAGTGTTAGTGTTTTCTGCACAAACGCGATTCTGCGAAGCAATGTGAACACTTTTGCTTCCCAGGCACAGAGAAGGTGCTAGCAGGGAATTCTCTGCCTGCCTTTCCCCAGTGCTCTGCAAGCTCTCCAGGGCAACATAAAATGTGGGGCTCTGTGCTTTCTTTCCTTCTGAACAAGTGTTAGTGTTTTCTGCACAAACGCGATTCTGCGAAGCAATGTGAACACTTCTCCTTCCCAGGCACAGAGAAGGTGCTATCAGGGAATTCTCTGCCTTTCTTTCCCCAGTGCTCTGCAAGCTCTCCAGGGGAACATAAAATCTGGGGCTCTGTGCTTTCTTTCCTTCTGAACAAGTGTTAGTGTTTTCTGCACAAACGCGATTCTGCGAAGCAATGTGAACACTTCTCCTTCCCAGGCACAGAGAAGGTGCTAGCAGGGAATTCTCTGCCTGCCTTTCCCCAGTGCTCTGCAAGCTCTCCAGGGCAACATAAAATGTGGGGCTCTGTGCTTTCTTTCCTTCTGAACAAGTGTTAGTGTTTTCTGCACAAACGCGATTCTGCGAAGCAATGTGAACACTTCTCCTTCCCAGGCACAGAGAAGGTGCTAGCAGGGAATTCTCTGCCTGCCTTTCCCCAGTGCTCTGCAAGCACTCCAGGGCAACATAAAATGTGGGGCTCTGTGCTTTCTTTCCTTCTGAACAAGTGTTAGTGTTTTCTGCACAAACGCGATTCTGCGAAGCAATGTGAACACTTCTCCTTCCCAGGCACAGAGAAGGTGCTAGCAGGGAATTCTCTGCCTGCCTTTCCCCAGTGCTCTGCAAGCTCTCCAGGGCAACATCAAATCTGGGGCTCTGTGCTTTCTTTCCTTCTGAACAAGTGTTAGTGTTTTCTGCACAAACGCGATTCTGCGAAGCAATGTGAACACTTCTCCTTCCCAGGCACAGAGAAGGTGCTAGCAGGGAATTCTCTGCCTGCCTTTCCCCAGTGCTCTGCAAGCTCTCCAGGGCAACATAAAATGTGGGGCTCTGTGCTTTCTTTCCTTCTGAACAAGTGTTAGTGTTTTCTGCACAAACGCGATTCTGCGAAGCAATGTGAACACTTCTCCTTCCCAGGCACAGAGAAGGTGCTAGCAGGGAATTCTCTGCCTGCCTTTCCCCAGTGCTCTGCAAGCTCTCCAGGGCAACATAAAATGTGGGGCTCTGTGCTTTCTTTCCTTCTGAACAAGTGTTAGTGTTTTCTGCACAAACGCGATTCTGCGAAGCAATGTGAACACTTCTCCTTCCCAGGCACAGAGAAGGTGCTAGCAGGGAATTCTCTGCCTGCCTTTCCCCAGTGCTCTGCAAGCTCTCCAGGGCAACATAAAATCTGGGGCTCTGTGATTTCTTTCCTTCTGAACAAGTGTTAGTGTTTTCTGCACAAACGCGATTCTGTGAAGCAATGTGAACACTTTTGCTTCCCAGGCACAGAGAAGGTGCTAGCAGGGAATTCTCTGCCTGCCTTTCCCCAGTGCTCTGCAAGCTCTCCAGGGCAACATAAAATGTGGGGCTCTGTGCTTTCTTTCCTTCTGAACAAGTGTTAGTGTTTTATGCACAAACGCGATTCTGCGAAGCAATGTGAACACTTCTCCTTCCCAGGCACAGAGAAGGTGCTAGCAGGGAATTCTCTGCCTGCCTTTCCCCAGTGCTCTGCAAGCTCTCCAGGGCAACAGAAAATGTGGGGCTCTGTGCTTTCTTTCCTTCTGAACAAGTGTTAGTGTTTTCTGCACAAACGCGATTCTGCGAAGCAATGTGAACACTTCTCCTTCCCAGGCACAGAGAAGGTGCTAGCAGGGAATTCTCTGCCTGCCTTTCCCCAGTGCTCTGCAAGCTCTCCAGGGCAACATAAAATGTGGGGCTCTGTGCTTTCTTTCCTTCTGAACAAGTGTTAGTGTTTTCTGCACAAACGCGATTCTGAGAAGCAATGTGAACACTTCTGCTTCCCAGGCACAGAGAAGGTGCTAGCAGGGAATTCTCTGCCTGCCTTTCCCCAGTGCTCTGCAAGCTCTCCAGGGCAACATAAAATGTGGGGCTCTGTGCTTTCTTTCCTTCTGAACAAGTGTTAGTGTTTTCTGCACAAACGCGATTCTGCGAAGCAATGTGAACACTTCTCCTTCCCAGGCACAGAGAAGGTGCTAGCAGGGAATTCTCTGCCTGCCTTTCCCCAGTGCTCTGCAAGCACTCCAGGGCAACATAAAATGTGGGGCTCTGTGCTTTCTTTCCTTCTGAACAAGTGTTAGTGTTTTCTGCACAAACGCGATTCTGCGAAGCAATGTGAACACTTTTGCTTCCCAGGCACAGAGAAGGTGCTAGCAGGGAATTCTCTGCCTGCCTTTCCCCAGTGCTCTGCAAGCTCTCCAGGGCAACATAAAATGTGGGGCTCTGTGCTTTCTTTCCTTCTGAACAAGTGTTAGTGTTTTCTGCACAAACGCGATTCTGCGAAGCAATGTGAACACTTCTCCTTCCCAGGCACAGAGAAGGTGCTAGCAGGGAATTCTCTGCCTGCCTTTCCCCAGTGCTCTGCAAGCTCTCCAGGGCAACATAAAATGTGGGGCTCTGTGCTTTCTTTCCTTCTGAACAAGTGTTAGTGTTTTCTGCACAAACGCGATTCTGCGAAGCAATGTGAACACTTCTCCTTCCCAGGCACAGAGAAGGTGCTAGCAGGGAATTCTCTGCCTGCCTTTCCCCAGTGCTCTGCAAGCTCTCCAGGGCAACATAAAATGTGGGGCTCTGTGATTTCTTTCCTTCTGAACAAGTGTTAGTGTTTTCTGCACAAACGCGATTCTGCGAAGCAATGTGAACACTTCTCCTTCCCAGGCACAGAGAAGGTGCTAGCAGGGAATTCTCTGCCTGCCTTTCCCCAGTGCTCTGCAAGCTCTCCAGGGCAACATAAAATGTGGGGCTCTGTGCTTTCTTTCCTTCTGAACAAGTGTTAGTGTTTTCTGCACAAACGCGATTCTGCGAAGCAATGTGAACACTTTTGCTTCCCAGGCACAGAGAAGGTGCTAGCAGGGAATTCTCTGCCTGCCTTTCCCCAGTGCTCTGCAAGCTCTCCAGGGCAACATAAAATGTGGGGCTCTGTGCTTTCTTTCCTTCTGAACAAGTGTTAGTGTTTTCTGCACAAACGCGATTCTGAGAAGCAATGTGAACACTTCTCCTTCCCAGGCACAGAGAAGGTGCTAGCAGGGAATTCTCTGCCTTTCTTTCCCCAGTGCTCTGCAAGCTCTCCAGGGCAACATAAAATGTGGGGCTCTGTGCTTTCTTTCCTTCTGAACAAGTGTTAGTGTTTTCTGCACAAACGCGATTCTGCGAAGCAATGTGAACACTTCTCCTTCCCAGGCACAGAGAAGGTGCTAGCAGGGAATTCTCTGCCTGCCTTTCCCCAGTGCTCTGCAAGCTCTCCAGGGCAACATAAAATGTGGGGCTCTGTGCTTTCTTTCCTTCTGAACAAGTGTTAGTGTTTTCTGCACAAACGCGATTCTGCGAAGCAATGTGAACACTTCTCCTTCCCAGGCACAGAGAAGGTGCTAGCAGGGAATTCTCTGCCTGCCTTTCCCCAGTGCTCTGCAAGCTCTCCAGGGCAACATAAAATGTGGGGCTCTGTGCTTTCTTTCCTTCTGAACAAGTGTTAGTGTTTTCTGCACAAACGCGATTCTGCGAAGCAATGTGAACACTTCTCCTTCCCAGGCACAGAGAAGGTGCTAGCAGGGAATTCTCTGCCTGCCTTTCCCCAGTGCTCTGCAAGCTCTCCAGGGCAACATAAAATGTGGGGCTCTGTGCTTTCTTTCCTTCTGAACAAGTGTTAGTGTTTTCTGCACAAACGCGATTCTGCGAAGCAATGTGAACACTTCTCCTTCCCAGGCACAGAGAAGGTGCTAGCAGGGAATTCTCTGCCTGCCTTTCCCCAGTGCTCTGCAAGCTCTCCAGGGCAACATAAAATGTGGGGCTCTGTGCTTTCTTTCCTTCTGAACAAGTGTTAGTGTTTTCTGCACAAACGCGATTCTGCGAAGCAATGTGAACACTTCTCCTTCCCAGGCACAGAGAAGGTGCTAGCAGGGAATTCTCTGCCTGCCTTTCCCCAGTGCTCTGCAAGCTCTGCAGGGCAACATAAAATGTGGGGCTCTGTGCTTTCTTTCCTTCTGAACAAGTGTTAGTGTTTTCTGCACAAACGCGATTCTGCGAAGCAATGTGAACACTTCTCCTTCCCAGGCACAGAGAAGGTGCTAGCAGGGAATTCTCTGCCTGCCTTTCCCCAGTGCTCTGCAAGCACTCCAGGGCAACATAAAATGTGGGGCTCTGTGCTTTCTTTCCTTCTGAACAAGTGTTAGTGTTTTCTGCACAAACGCGATTCTGCGAAGCAATGTGAACACTTCTCCTTCCCAGGCACAGAGAAGGTGCTAGCAGGGAATTCTCTGCCTGCCTTTCCCCAGTGCTCTGCAAGCTCTCCAGGGCAACATAAAATGTGGGGCTCTGTGCTTTCTTTCCTTCTGAACAAGTGTTAGTGTTTTCTGCACAAACGCGATTCTGCGAAGCAATGTGAACACTTCTCCTTCCCAGGCACAGAGAAGGTGCTATCAGGGAATTCTCTGCCTTTCTTTCCCCAGTGCTCTGCAAGCTCTCCAGGGGAACATAAAATCTGGGGCTCTGTGCTTTCTTTCCTTCTGAACAAGTGTTAGTGTTTTCTGCACAAACGCGATTCTGCGAAGCAACGTGAACACTTCTGCTTCCCAGGCACAGAGAAGGTGCTAGCAGGGAATTCTCTGCCTGCCTTTCCCCAGTGCTCTGCAAGCTCTCCAGGGCAACAGCAAATCTGGGGCTCTGTGCTTTCTTTCCTTCTGAACAAGTGTTAGTGTTTTCTGCACAAACGCGATTCTGAGAAGCAATGTGAACACTTCTGCTTCCCAGGCACAGAGAAGGTGCTAGCAGGGAATTCTCTGCCTGCCTTTCCCCAGTGCTCTGCAAGCTCTCCAGGGCAACATAAAATGTGGGGCTCTGTGCTTTCTTTCCTTCTGAACAAGTGTTAGTGTTTTCTGCACAAACGCGATTCTGCGAAGCAATGTGAACACTTTTGCTTCCCAGGCACAGAGAAGGTGCTAGCAGGGAATTCTCTGCCTGCCTTTCCCCAGTGCTCTGCAAGCTCTCCAGGGCAACATAAAATGTGGGGCTCTGTGCTTTCTTTCCTTCTGAACAAGTGTTAGTGTTTTCTGCACAAACGCGATTCTGCGAAGCAATGTGAACACTTCTCCTTCCCAGGCACAGAGAAGGTGCTAGCAGGGAATTCTCTGCCTGCCTTTCCCCAGTGCTCTGCAAGCTCTCCAGGGCAACATAAAATGTGGGGCTCTGTGCTTTCTTTCCTTCTGAACAAGTGTTAGTGTTTTCTGCACAAACGCGATTCTGCGAAGCAATGTGAACACTTCTCCTTCCCAGGCACAGAGAAGGTGCTAGCAGGGAATTCTCTGCCTGCCTTTCCCCAGTGCTCTGCAAGCACTCCAGGGCAACATAAAATGTGGGGCTCTGTGCTTTCTTTCCTTCTGAACAAGTGTTAGTGTTTTCTGCACAAACGCGATTCTGCGAAGCAATGTGAACACTTCTGCTTCCCAGGCACAGAGAAGGTGCTAGCAGGGAATTCTCTGCCTGCCTTTCCCCAGTGCTCTGCAAGCTCTCCAGGGCAACAGCAAATCTGGGGCTCTGTGCTTTCTTTCCTTCTGAACAAGTGTTAGTGTTTTCTGCACAAACGCGATTCTGCGAAGCAATGTGAACACTTTTGCTTCCCAGGCACAGAGAAGGTGCTAGCAGGGAATTCTCTGCCTGCCTTTCCCCAGTGCTCTGCAAGCTCTCCAGGGGAACATAAAATGTGGGGCTCTGTGCTTTCTTTCCTTCTGAACAAGTGTTAGTGTTTTCTGCACAAACGCGATTCTGCGAAGCAATGTGAACACTTCTCCTTCCCAGGCACAGAGAAGGTGCTAGCAGGGAATTCTCTGCCTGCCTTTCCCCAGTGCTCTGCAAGCTCTCCAGGGCAACATAAAATGTGGGGCTCTGTGCTTTCTTTCCTTCTGAACAAGTGTTAGTGTTTTCTGCACAAACGCGATTCTGCGAAGCAATGTGAACACTTCTCCTTCCCAGGCACAGAGAAGGTGCTAGCAGGGAATTCTCTGCCTGCCTTTCCCCAGTGCTCTGCAAGCACTCCAGGGCAACATAAAATGTGGGGCTCTGTGCTTTCTTTCCTTCTGAACAAGTGTTAGTGTTTTCTGCACAAACGCGATTCTGCGAAGCAATGTGAACACTTCTGCTTCCCAGGCACAGAGAAGGTGCTAGCAGGGAATTCTCTGCCTGCCTTTCCCCAGTGCTCTGCAAGCTCTCCAGGGCAACATCAAATCTGGGGCTCTGTGCTTTCTTTCCTTCTGAACAAGTGTTAGTGTTTTCTGCACAAACGCGATTCTGAGAAGCAATGTGAACACTTCTGCTTCCCAGGCACAGAGAAGGTTCTAGCAGGGAATTCTCTGCCTGCCTTTCCCCAGTGCTCTGCAAGCTCTCCAGGGCAACATAAAATGTGGGGCTCTGTGCTTTCTTTCCTTCTGAACAAGTGTTAGTGTTTTCTGCACAAACGCGATTCTGCGAAGCAATGTGAACACTTCTCCTTCCCAGGCACAGAGAAGGTGCTAGCAGGGAATTCTCTGCCTGCCTTTCCCCAGTGCTCTGCAAGCACTCCAGGGCAACATAAAATGTGGGGCTCTGTGCTTTCTTTCCTTCTGAACAAGTGTTAGTGTTTTCTGCACAAACGCGATTCTGCGAAGCAATGTGAACACTTTTGCTTCCCAGGCACAGAGAAGGTGCTAGCAGGGAATTCTCTGCCTGCCTTTCCCCAGTGCTCTGCAAGCTCTCCAGGGCAACATAAAATGTGGGGCTCTGTGCTTTCTTTCCTTCTGAACAAGTGTTAGTGTTTTCTGCACAAACGCGATTCTGCGAAGCAATGTGAACACTTCTCCTTCCCAGGCACAGAGAAGGTGCTATCAGGGAATTCTCTGCCTTTCTTTCCCCAGTGCTCTGCAAGCTCTCCAGGGGAACATAAAATCTGGGGCTCTGTGCTTTCTTTCCTTCTGAACAAGTGTTAGTGTTTTCTGCACAAACGCGATTCTGCGAAGCAATGTGAACACTTCTCCTTCCCAGGCACAGAGAAGGTGCTAGCAGGGAATTCTCTGCCTGCCTTTCCCCAGTGCTCTGCAAGCTCTCCAGGGCAACATAAAATGTGGGGCTCTGTGCTTTCTTTCCTTCTGAACAAGTGTTAGTGTTTTCTGCACAAACGCGATTCTGCGAAGCAATGTGAACACTTCTCCTTCCCAGGCACAGAGAAGGTGCTAGCAGGGAATTCTCTGCCTGCCTTTCCCCAGTGCTCTGCAAGCACTCCAGGGCAACATAAAATGTGGGGCTCTGTGCTTTCTTTCCTTCTGAACAAGTGTTAGTGTTTTCTGCACAAACGCGATTCTGCGAAGCAATGTGAACACTTCTGCTTCCCAGGCACAGAGAAGGTGCTAGCAGGGAATTCTCTGCCTGCCTTTCCCCAGTGCTCTGCAAGCTCTCCAGGGCAACAGCAAATCTGGGGCTCTGTGCTTTCTTTCCTTCTGAACAAGTGTTAGTGTTTTCTGCACAAACGCGATTCTGCGAAGCAATGTGAACACTTTTGCTTCCCAGGCACAGAGAAGGTGCTAGCAGGGAATTCTCTGCCTGCCTTTCCCCAGTGCTCTGCAAGCTCTCCAGGGCAACATAAAATGTGGGGCTCTGTGCTTTCTTTCCTTCTGAACAAGTGTTAGTGTTTTCTGCACAAACGCGATTCTGCGAAGCAATGTGAACACTTCTGCTTCCCAGGCACAGAGAAGGTGCTAGCAGGGAATTCTCTGCCTGCCTTTCCCCAGTGCTCTGCAAGCTCTCCAGGGCAACATAAAATGTGGGGCTCTGTGCTTTCTTTCCTTCTGAACAAGTGTTAGTGTTTTATGCACAAACGCGATTCTGCGAAGCAATGTGAACACTTCTCCTTCCCAGGCACAGAGAAGGTGCTAGCAGGGAATTCTCTGCCTGCCTTTCCCCAGTGCTCTGCAAGCTCTCCAGGGCAACATCAAATCTGGGGCTCTGTGCTTTCTTTCCTTCTGAACAAGTGTTAGTGTTTTCTGCACAAACGCGATTCTGCGAAGCAATGTGAACACTTCTCCTTCCCAGGCACAGAGAAGGTGCTAGCAGGGAATTCTCTGCCTGCCTTTCCCCAGTGCTCTGCAAGCTCTCCAGGGCAACATAAAATGTGGGGCTCTGTGCTTTCTTTCCTTCTGAACAAGTGTTAGTGTTTTCTGCACAAACGCGATTCTGAGAAGCAATGTGAACACTTCTGCTTCCCAGGCACAGAGAAGGTTCTAGCAGGGAATTCTCTGCCTGCCTTTCCCCAGTGCTCTGCAAGCTCTCCAGGGCAACATAAAATGTGGGGCTCTGTGCTTTCTTTCCTTCTGAACAAGTGTTAGTGTTTTCTGCACAAACGCGACTCTGCGAAGCAATGTGAACACTTCTCCTTCCCAGGCACAGAGAAGGTGCTAGCAGGGAATTCTCTGCCTGCCTTTCCCCAGTGCTCTGCAAGCACTCCAGGGCAACATAAAATGTGGGGCTCTGTGCTTTCTTTCCTTCTGAACAAGTGTTAGTGTTTTCTGCACAAACGCGATTCTGCGAAGCAATGTGAACACTTCTCCTTCCCAGGCACAGAGAAGGTGCTAGCAGGGAATTCTCTGCCTGCCTTTCCCCAGTGCTCTGCAAGCTCTCCAGGGCAACATAAAATGTGGGGCTCTGTGCTTTCTTTCCTTCTGAACAAGTGTTAGTGTTTTCTGCACAAACGCGATTCTGCGAAGCAATGTGAACACTTCTCCTTCCCAGGCACAGAGAAGGTGCTAGCAGGGAATTCTCTGCCTGCCTTTCCCCAGTGCTCTGCAAGCTCTCCAGGGCAACATAAAATGTGGGGCTCTGTGCTTTCTTTCCTTCTGAACAAGTGTTAGTGTTTTCTGCACAAACGCGATTCTGCGAAGCAATGTGAACACTTTTGCTTCCCAGGCACAGAGAAGGTGCTAGCAGGGAATTCTCTGCCTGCCTTTCCCCAGTGCTCTGCAAGCTCTCCAGGGCAACATAAAATGTGGGGCTCTGTGCTTTCTTTCCTTCTGAACAAGTGTTAGTGTTTTCTGCACAAACGCGATTCTGCGAAGCAATGTGAACACTTCTGCTTCCCAGGCACAGAGAAGGTGCTAGCAGGGAATTCTCTGCCTGCCTTTCCCCAGTGCTCTGCAAGCTCTCCAGGGCAACAGCAAATCTGGGGCTCTGTGCTTTCTTTCCTTCTGAACAAGTGTTAGTGTTTTCTGCACAAACGCGATTCTGCGAAGCAATGTGAACACTTTTGCTTCCCAGGCACAGAGAAGGTGCTAGCAGGGAATTCTCTGCCTGCCTTTCCCCAGTGCTCTGCAAGCTCTCCAGGGCAACATAAAATGTGGGGCTCTGTGCTTTCTTTCCTTCTGAACAAGTGTTAGTGTTTTCTGCACAAACGCGATTCTGCGAAGCAATGTGAACACTTCTGCTTCCCAGGCACAGAGAAGGTGCTAGCAGGGAATTCTCTGCCTGCCTTTCCCCAGTGCTCTGCAAGCTCTCCAGGGCAACATAAAATGTGGGGCTCTGTGCTTTCTTTCCTTCTGAACAAGTGTTAGTGTTTTCTGCACAAACGCGATTCTGCGAAGCAATGTGAACACTTCTCCTTCCCAGGCACAGAGAAGGTGCTAGCAGGGAATTCTCTGCCTGCCTTTCCCCAGTGCTCTGCAAGCTCTCCAGGGCAACATAAAATCTGGGGCTCTGTGATTTCTTTCCTTCTGAACAAGTGTTAGTGTTTTCTGCACAAACGCGATTCTGTGAAGCAATGTGAACACTTTTGCTTCCCAGGCACAGAGAAGGTGCTAGCAGGGAATTCTCTGCCTGCCTTTCCCCAGTGCTCTGCAAGCTCTCCAGGGCAACATAAAATGTGGGGCTCTGTGCTTTCTTTCCTTCTGAACAAGTGTTAGTGTTTTATGCACAAACGCGATTCTGCGAAGCAATGTGAACACTTCTCCTTCCCAGGCACAGAGAAGGTGCTAGCAGGGAATTCTCTGCCTGCCTTTCCCCAGTGCTCTGCAAGCTCTCCAGGGCAACAGAAAATGTGGGGCTCTGTGCTTTCTTTCCTTCTGAACAAGTGTTAGTGTTTTCTGCACAAACGCGATTCTGCGAAGCAATGTGAACACTTTTGCTTCCCAGGCACAGAGAAGGTGCTAGCAGGGAATTCTCTGCCTGCCTTTCCCCAGTGCTCTGCAAGCTCTCCAGGGCAACATAAAATGTGGGGCTCTGTGCTTTCTTTCCTTCTGAACAAGTGTTAGTGTTTTCTGCACAAACGCGATTCTGAGAAGCAATGTGAACACTTCTGCTTCCCAGGCACAGAGAAGGTTCTAGCAGGGAATTCTCTGCCTGCCTTTCCCCAGTGCTCTGCAAGCTCTCCAGGGCAACATAAAATGTGGGGCTCTGTGCTTTCTTTCCTTCTGAACAAGTGTTAGTGTTTTCTGCACAAACGCGATTCTGCGAAGCAATGTGAACACTTCTCCTTCCCAGGCACAGAGAAGGTGCTAGCAGGGAATTCTCTGCCTGCCTTTCCCCAGTGCTCTGCAAGCTCTCCAGGGCAACATAAAATGTGGGGCTCTGTGCTTTCTTTCCTTCTGAACAAGTGTTAGTGTTTTCTGCACAAACGCGATTCTGCGAAGCAATGTGAACACTTTTGCTTCCCAGGCACAGAGAAGGTGCTAGCAGGGAATTCTCTGCCTGCCTTTCCCCAGTGCTCTGCAAGCTCTCCAGGGCAACATAAAATGTGGGGCTCTGTGATTTCTTTCCTTCTGAACAAGTGTTAGTGTTTTCTGCACAAACGCGATTCTGCGAAGCAATGTGAACACTTCTCCTTCCCAGGCACAGAGAAGGTGCTAGCAGGGAATTCTCTGCCTGCCTTTCCCCAGTGCTCTGCAAGCTCTCCAGGGCAACATAAAATGTGGGGCTCTGTGCTTTCTTTCCTTCTGAACAAGTGTTAGTGTTTTCTGCACAAACGCGATTCTGCGAAGCAATGTGAACACTTCTCCTTCCCAGGCACAGAGAAGGTGCTAGCAGGGAATTCTCTGCCTGCCTTTCCCCAGTGCTCTGCAAGCTCTCCAGGGCAACATAAAATGTGGGGCTCTGTGCTTTCTTTCCTTCTGAACAAGTGTTAGTGTTTTCTGCACAAACGCGATTCTGCGAAGCAATGTGAACACTTTTGCTTCCCAGGCACAGAGAAGGTGCTAGCAGGGAATTCTCTGCATGCCTTTCCCCAGTGCTCTGCAAGCTCTCCAGGGCAACATAAAATGTGGGGCTCTGTGCTTTCTTTCCTTCTGAACAAGTGTTAGTGTTTTCTGCACAAACGCGATTCTGCGAAGCAATGTGAACACTTCTCCTTCCCAGGCACAGAGAAGGTGCTAGCAGGGAATTCTCTGCCTGCCTTTCCCCAGTGCTCTGCAAGCTCTCCAGGGGAACATAAAATCTGGGGCTCTGTGCTTTCTTTCCTTCTGAACAAGTGTTAGTGTTTTCTGCACAAACGCGATTCTGCGAAGCAATGTGAACACTTCTCCTTCCCAGGCACAGAGAAGGTGCTAGCAGGGAATTCTCTGCCTGCCTTTCCCCAGTGCTCTGCAAGCTCTCCAGGGCAACATAAAATGTGGGGCTCTGTGCTTTCTTTCCTTCTGAACAAGTGTTAGTGTTTTCTGCACAAACGCGATTCTGCGAAGCAATGTGAACACTTCTCCTTCCCAGGCACAGAGAAGGTGCTAGCAGGGAATTCTCTGCCTGCCTTTCCCCAGTGCTCTGCAAGCACTCCAGGGCAACATAAAATGTGGGGCTCTGTGCTTTCTTTCCTTCTGAACAAGTGTTAGTGTTTTCTGCACAAACGCGATTCTGCGAAGCAATGTGAACACTTCTCCTTCCCAGGCACAGAGAAGGTGCTAGCAGGGAATTTTCTGCCTGCCTTTCCCCAGTGCTCTGCAAGCTCTCCAGGGCAACATAAAATGTGGGGCTCTGTGCTTTCTTTCCTTCTGAACAAGTGTTAGTGTTTTCTGCACAAACGTGATTCTGAGAAGCAATGTGAACACTTCTCCTTCCCAGGCACAGAGAAGGTGCTAGCAGGGAATTCTCTGCCTGCCTTTCCCCAGTGCTCTGCAAGCTCTCCAGGGCAACATAAAATGTGGGGCTCTGTGCTTTCTTTCCTTCTGAACAAGTGTTAGTGTTTTCTGCACAAACGCGATTCTGCGAAGCAATGTGAACACTTTTGCTTCCCAGGCACAGAGAAGGTGCTAGCAGGGAATTCTCTGCCTGCCTTTCCCCAGTGCTCTGCAAGCTCTCCAGGGCAACATAAAATGTGGGGCTCTGTGCTTTCTTTCCTTCTGAACAAGTGTTAGTGTTTTCTGCACAAACGCGATTCTGCGAAGCAATGTGAACACTTCTCCTTCCCAGGCACAGAGAAGGTGCTAGCAGGGAATTCTCTGCCTGCCTTTCCCCAGTGCTCTGCAAGCTCTCCAGGGCAACATAAAATGTGGGGCTCTGTGCTTTCTTTCCTTCTGAACAAGTGTTAGTGTTTTCTGCACAAACGCGATTCTGCGAAGCAATGTGAACACTTTTGCTTCCCAGGCACAGAGAAGGTTCTAGCAGGGAATTCTCTGCCTGCCTTTCCCCAGTGCTCTGCAAGCTCTCCAGGGCAACATAAAATGTGGGGCTCTGTGCTTTCTTTCCTTCTGAACAAGTGTTAGTGTTTTCTGCACAAACGCGATTCTGCGAAGCAATGTGAACACTTCTCCTTCCCAGGCACAGAGAAGGAGCTAGCAGGGAATTCTCTGCATGCCTTTCCCCAGTGCTCTGCAAGCTCTCCAGGGCAACATAAAATGTGGGGCTCTGTGCTTTCTTTCCTTCTGAACAAGTGTTAGTGTTTTCTGCACAAACGCGATTCTGCGAAGCAATGTGAACACTTCTCCTTCCCAGGCACAGAGAAGGTGCTAGCAGGGAATTCTCTGCCTGCCTTTCCCCAGTGCTCTGCAAGCTCTCCAGGGGAACATAAAATCTGGGGCTCTGTGCTTTCTTTCCTTCTGAACAAGTGTTAGTGTTTTCTGCACAAACGCGATTCTGCGAAGCAATGTGAACACTTCTCCTTCCCAGGCACAGAGAAGGTGCTATCAGGGAATTCTCTGCCTTTCTTTCCCCAGTGCTCTGCAAGCTCTCCAGGGCAACATAAAATGTGGGGCTCTGTGCTTTCTTTCCTTCTGAACAAGTGTTAGTGTTTTCTGCACAAACGCGATTCTGCGAAGCAATGTGAACACTTCTCCTTCCCAGGCACAGAGAAGGTGCTAGCAGGGAATTCTCTGCCTGCCTTTCCCCAGTGCTCTGCAAGCACTCCAGGGCAACATAAAATGTGGGGCTCTGTGCTTTCTTTCCTTCTGAACAAGTGTTAGTGTTTTCTGCACAAACGCGATTCTGAGAAGCAATGTGAACACTTCTGCTTCCCAGGCACAGAGAAGGTGCTAGCAGGGAATTCTCTGCCTGCCTTTCCCCAGTGCTCTGCAAGCTCTCCAGGGCAACATAAAATGTGGGGCTCTGTGCTTTCTTTCCTTCTGAACAAGTGTTAGTGTTTTCTGCACAAACGCGATTCTGCGAAGCAATGTGAACACTTCTGCTTCCCAGGCACAGAGAAGGTGCTAGCAGGGAATTCTCTGCCTGCCTTTCCCCAGTGCTCTGCAAGCTCTCCAGGGCAACATAAAATGTGGGGCTCTGTGCTTTCTTTCCTTCTGAACAAGTGTTAGTGTTTTCTGCACAAACGCGATTCTGCGAAGCAATGTGAACACTTCTCCTTCCCAGGCACAGAGAAGGTGCTAGCAGGGAATTCTCTGCCTGCCTTTCCCCAGTGCTCTGCAAGCTCTCCAGGCGAACATAAAATCTGGGGCTCTGTGATTTCTTTCCTTCTGAACAAGTGTTAGTGTTTTCTGCACAAACGCGATTCTGTGAAGCAATGTGAACACTTTTGCTTCGCAGGCACAGAGAAGGTGCTAGCAGGGAATTCTCTGCCTGCCTTTCCCCAGTGCTCTGCAAGCTCTCCAGGGCAACATAAAATCTGGGGCTCTGTGATTTCTTTCCTTCTGAACAAGTGTTAGTGTTTTCTGCACAAACGCGATTCTGTGAAGCAATGTGAACACTTTTGCTTCCCAGGCACAGAGAAGGTGCTAGCAGGGAATTCTCTGCCTGCCTTTCCCCAGTGCTCTGCAAGCTCTCCAGGGCAACATAAAATGTGGGGCTCTGTGCTTTCTTTCCTTCTGAACAAGTGTTAGTGTTTTCTGCACAAACGCGATTCTGCGAAGCAATGTGAACACTTCTCCTTCCCAGGCACAGAGAAGGTGCTAGCAGGGAATTCTCTGCCTGCCTTTCCCCAGTGCTCTGCAAGCTCTCCAGGGCAACATAAAATGTGGGGCTCTGTGCTTTCTTTCCTTCTGAACAAGTGTTAGTGTTTTCTGCACAAACGCGATTCTGCGAAGCAATGTGAACACTTCTCCTTCCCAGGCACAGAGAAGGTGCTAGCAGGGAATTCTCTGCCTGCCTTTCCCCAGTGCTCTGCAAGCTCTCCAGGGCAACAGAAAATGTGGGGCTCTGTGCTTTCTTTCCTTCTGAACAAGTGTTAGTGTTTTCTGCACAAACGCGATTCTGCGAAGCAATGTGAACACTTTTGCTTCCCAGGCACAGAGAAGGTGCTAGCAGGGAATTCTCTGCCTGCCTTTCCCCAGTGCTCTGCAAGCTCTCCAGGGCAACATAAAATGTGGGGCTCTGTGCTTTCTTTCCTTCTGAACAAGTGTTAGTGTTTTCTGCACAAACGCGATTCTGAGAAGCAATGTGAACACTTCTGCTTCCCAGGCACAGAGAAGGTTCTAGCAGGGAATTCTCTGCCTGCCTTTCCCCAGTGCTCTGCAAGCTCTCCAGGGCAACATAAAATGTGGGGCTCTGTGCTTTCTTTCCTTCTGAACAAGTGTTAGTGTTTTCTGCACAAACGCGATTCTGCGAAGCAATGTGAACACTTTTGCTTCCCAGGCACAGAGAAGGTGCTAGCAGGGAATTCTCTGCCTGCCTTTCCCCAGTGCTCTGCAAGCTCTCCAGGGCAACATAAAATGTGGGGCTCTGTGATTTCTTTCCTTCTGAACAAGTGTTAGTGTTTTCTGCACAAACGCGATTCTGCGAAGCAATGTGAACACTTCTCCTTCCCAGGCACAGAGAAGGTGCTAGCAGGGAATTCTCTGCCTGCCTTTCCCCAGTGCTCTGCAAGCTCTCCAGGGGAACATAAAATCTGGGGCTCTGTGCTTTCTTTCCTTCTGAACAAGTGTTAGTGTTTTCTGCACAAACGCGATTCTGCGAAGCAATGTGAACACTTCTCCTTCCCAGGCACAGAGAAGGTGCTATCAGGGAATTCTCTGCCTTTCTTTCCCCAGTGCTCTGCAAGCTCTCCAGGGCAACATAAAATGTGGGGCTCTGTGCTTTCTTTCCTTCTGAACAAGTGTTAGTGTTTTCTGCACAAACGCGATTCTGCGAAGCAATGTGAACACTTCTCCTTCCCAGGCACAGAGAAGGTGCTAGCAGGGAATTCTCTGCCTGCCTTTCCCCAGTGCTCTGCAAGCACTCCAGGGCAACATAAAATGTGGGGCTCTGTGCTTTCTTTCCTTCTGAACAAGTGTTAGTGTTTTCTGCACAAACGCGATTCTGAGAAGCAATGTGAACACTTCTGCTTCCCAGGCACAGAGAAGGTGCTAGCAGGGAATTCTCTGCCTGCCTTTCCCCAGTGCTCTGCAAGCTCTCCAGGGCAACATAAAATGTGGGGCTCTGTGCTTTCTTTCCTTCTGAACAAGTGTTAGTGTTTTCTGCACAAACGCGATTCTGCGAAGCAATGTGAACACTTCTGCTTCCCAGGCACAGAGAAGGTGCTAGCAGGGAATTCTCTGCCTGCCTTTCCCCAGTGCTCTGCAAGCTCTCCAGGGCAACATAAAATGTGGGGCTCTGTGCTTTCTTTCCTTCTGAACAAGTGTTAGTGTTTTCTGCACAAACGCGATTCTGCGAAGCAATGTGAACACTTCTCCTTCCCAGGCACAGAGAAGGTGCTAGCAGGGAATTCTCTGCCTGCCTTTCCCCAGTGCTCTGCAAGCTCTCCAGGGCAACATAAAATCTGGGGCTCTGTGATTTCTTTCCTTCTGAACAAGTGTTAGTGTTTTCTGCACAAACGCGATTCTGTGAAGCAATGTGAACACTTTTGCTTCCCAGGCACAGAGAAGGTGCTAGCAGGGAATTCTCTGCCTGCCTTTCCCCAGTGCTCTGCAAGCTCTCCAGGGCAACATAAAATGTGGGGCTCTGTGCTTTCTTTCCTTCTGAACAAGTGTTAGTGTTTTATGCACAAACGCGATTCTGCGAAGCAATGTGAACACTTCTCCTTCCCAGGCACAGAGAAGGTGCTAGCAGGGAATTCTCTGCCTGCCTTTCCCCAGTGCTCTGCAAGCTCTCCAGGGCAACATAAAATGTGGGGCTCTGTGCTTTCTTTCCTTCTGAACAAGTGTTAGTGTTTTCTGCACAAACGCGATTCTGCGAAGCAATGTGAACACTTCTCCTTCCCAGGCACAGAGAAGGTGCTAGCAGGGAATTCTCTGCCTGCCTTTCCCCAGTGCTCTGCAAGCTCTCCAGGGCAACAGAAAATGTGGGGCTCTGTGCTTTCTTTCCTTCTGAACAAGTGTTAGTGTTTTCTGCACAAACGCGATTCTGCGAAGCAATGTGAACACTTTTGCTTCCCAGGCACAGAGAAGGTGCTAGCAGGGAATTCTCTGCCTGCCTTTCCCCAGTGCTCTGCAAGCTCTCCAGGGCAACATAAAATGTGGGGCTCTGTGCTTTCTTTCCTTCTGAACAAGTGTTAGTGTTTTCTGCACAAACGCGATTCTGAGAAGCAATGTGAACACTTCTGCTTCCCAGGCACAGAGAAGGTTCTAGCAGGGAATTCTCTGCCTGCCTTTCCCCAGTGCTCTGCAAGCTCTCCAGGGCAACATAAAATGTGGGGCTCTGTGCTTTCTTTCCTTCTGAACAAGTGTTAGTGTTTTCTGCACAAACGCGATTCTGCGAAGCAATGTGAACACTTCTCCTTCCCAGGCACAGAGAAGGTGCTAGCAGGGAATTCTCTGCCTGCCTTTCCCCAGTGCTCTGCAAGCTCTCCAGGGCAACATAAAATGTGGGGCTCTGTGCTTTCTTTCCTTCTGAACAAGTGTTAGTGTTTTCTGCACAAACGCGATTCTGCGAAGCAATGTGAACACTTTTGCTTCCCAGGCACAGAGAAGGTGCTAGCAGGGAATTCTCTGCCTGCCTTTCCCCAGTGCTCTGCAAGCTCTCCAGGGCAACATAAAATGTGGGGCTCTGTGATTTCTTTCCTTCTGAACAAGTGTTAGTGTTTTCTGCACAAACGCGATTCTGCGAAGCAATGTGAACACTTCTCCTTCCCAGGCACAGAGAAGGTGCTAGCAGGGAATTCTCTGCCTGCCTTTCCCCAGTGCTCTGCAAGCTCTCCAGGGCAACATAAAATGTGGGGCTCTGTGCTTTCTTTCCTTCTGAACAAGTGTTAGTGTTTTCTGCACAAACGCGATTCTGCGAAGCAATGTGAACACTTCTCCTTCCCAGGCACAGAGAAGGTGCTAGCAGGGAATTCTCTGCCTGCCTTTCCCCAGTGCTCTGCAAGCTCTCCAGGGCAACATAAAATGTGGGGCTCTGTGCTTTCTTTCCTTCTGAACAAGTGTTAGTGTTTTCTGCACAAACGCGATTCTGCGAAGCAATGTGAACACTTTTGCTTCCCAGGCACAGAGAAGGTGCTAGCAGGGAATTCTCTGCATGCCTTTCCCCAGTGCTCTGCAAGCTCTCCAGGGCAACATAAAATGTGGGGCTCTGTGCTTTCTTTCCTTCTGAACAAGTGTTAGTGTTTTCTGCACAAACGCGATTCTGCGAAGCAATGTGAACACTTCTCCTTCCCAGGCACAGAGAAGGTGCTAGCAGGGAATTCTCTGCCTGCCTTTCCCCAGTGCTCTGCAAGCTCTCCAGGGGAACATAAAATCTGGGGCTCTGTGCTTTCTTTCCTTCTGAACAAGTGTTAGTGTTTTCTGCACAAACGCGATTCTGCGAAGCAATGTGAACACTTCTCCTTCCCAGGCACAGAGAAGGTGCTAGCAGGGAATTCTCTGCCTGCCTTTCCCCAGTGCTCTGCAAGCTCTCCAGGGCAACATAAAATGTGGGGCTCTGTGCTTTCTTTCCTTCTGAACAAGTGTTAGTGTTTTCTGCACAAACGCGATTCTGCGAAGCAATGTGAACACTTCTCCTTCCCAGGCACAGAGAAGGTGCTAGCAGGGAATTCTCTGCCTGCCTTTCCCCAGTGCTCTGCAAGCACTCCAGGGCAACATAAAATGTGGGGCTCTGTGCTTTCTTTCCTTCTGAACAAGTGTTAGTGTTTTCTGCACAAACGCGATTCTGCGAAGCAATGTGAACACTTCTCCTTCCCAGGCACAGAGAAGGTGCTAGCAGGGAATTTTCTGCCTGCCTTTCCCCAGTGCTCTGCAAGCTCTCCAGGGCAACATAAAATGTGGGGCTCTGTGCTTTCTTTCCTTCTGAACAAGTGTTAGTGTTTTCTGCACAAACGTGATTCTGAGAAGCAATGTGAACACTTCTCCTTCCCAGGCACAGAGAAGGTGCTAGCAGGGAATTCTCTGCCTGCCTTTCCCCAGTGCTCTGCAAGCTCTCCAGGGCAACATAAAATGTGGGGCTCTGTGCTTTCTTTCCTTCTGAACAAGTGTTAGTGTTTTCTGCACAAACGCGATTCTGCGAAGCAATGTGAACACTTTTGCTTCCCAGGCACAGAGAAGGTGCTAGCAGGGAATTCTCTGCCTGCCTTTCCCCAGTGCTCTGCAAGCTCTCCAGGGCAACATAAAATGTGGGGCTCTGTGCTTTCTTTCCTTCTGAACAAGTGTTAGTGTTTTCTGCACAAACGCGATTCTGCGAAGCAATGTGAACACTTCTCCTTCCCAGGCACAGAGAAGGTGCTATCAGGGAATTCTCTGCATGCCTTTCCCCAGTGCTCTGCAAGCTCTCCAGGGCAACATAAAATGTGGGGCTCTGTGCTTTCTTTCCTTCTGAACAAGTGTTAGTGTTTTCTGCACAAACGCGATTCTGCGAAGCAATGTGAACACTTTTGCTTCCCAGGCACAGAGAAGGTTCTAGCAGGGAATTCTCTGCCTGCCTTTCCCCAGTGCTCTGCAAGCTCTCCAGGGCAACATAAAATGTGGGGCTCTGTGCTTTCTTTCCTTCTGAACAAGTGTTAGTGTTTTCTGCACAAACGCGATTCTGCGAAGCAATGTGAACACTTTTGCTTCCCAGGCACAGAGAAGGTTCTAGCAGGGAATTCTCTGCATGCCTTTCCCCAGTGCTCTGCAAGCTCTCCAGGGCAACATAAAATGTGGGGCTCTGTGCTTTCTTTCCTTCTGAACAAGTGTTAGTGTTTTCTGCACAAACGCGATTCTGCGAAGCAATGTGAACACTTCTCCTTCCCAGGCACAGAGAAGGTGCTAGCAGGGAATTCTCTGCCTGCCTTTCCCCAGTGCTCTGCAAGCTCTCCAGGGGAACATAATATCTGGGGCTCTGTGCTTTCTTTCCTTCTGAACAAGTGTTAGTGTTTTCTGCACAAACGCGATTCTGCGAAGCAATGTGAACACTTCTCCTTCCCAGGCACAGAGAAGGTGCTATCAGGGAATTCTCTGCCTTTCTTTCCCCAGTGCTCTGCAAGCTCTCCAGGGCAACATAAAATGTGGGGCTCTGTGCTTTCTTTCCTTCTGAACAAGTGTTAGTGTTTTCTGCACAAACGCGATTCTGAGAAGCAATGTGAACACTTCTCCTTCCCAGGCACAGAGAAGGTGCTAGCAGGGAATTCTCTGCCTGCCTTTCCCCAGTGCTCTGCAAGCACTCCAGGGCAACATAAAATGTGGGGCTCTGTGCTTTCTTTCCTTCTGAACAAGTGTTAGTGTTTTCTGCACAAACGCGATTCTGAGAAGCAATGTGAACACTTCTGCTTCCCAGGCACAGAGAAGGTGCTAGCAGGGAATTCTCTGCCTGCCTTTCCCCAGTGCTGTGCAAGCTCTCCAGGGCAACATAAAATCTGGGGCTCTGTGCTTTCTTTCCTTCTGAACAAGTGTTAGTGTTTTCTGCACAAACGCGATTCTGCGAAGCAATGTGAACACTTCTGCTTCCCAGGCACAGAGAAGGTGCTAGCAGGGAATTCTCTGCCTGCCTTTCCCCAGTGCTCTGCAAGCTCTCCAGGGCAACATAAAATGTGGGGCTCTGTGCTTTCTTTCCTTCTGAACAAGTGTTAGTGTTTTCTGCACAAACGCGATTCTGCGAAGCAATGTGAACACTTCTCCTTCCCAGGCACAGAGAAGGTGCTAGCAGGGAATTCTCTGCCTGCCTTTCCCCAGTGCTCTGCAAGCTCTCCAGGGCAACATAAAATCTGGGGCTCTGTGATTTCTTTCCTTCTGAACAAGTGTTAGTGTTTTCTGCACAAACGCGATTCTGTGAAGCAATGTGAACACTTTTGCTTCGCAGGCACAGAGAAGGTGCTAGCAGGGAATTCTCTGCCTGCCTTTCCCCAGTGCTCTGCAAGCTCTCCAGGGCAACATAAAATCTGGGGCTCTGTGATTTCTTTCCTTCTGAACAAGTGTTAGTGTTTTCTGCACAAACGCGATTCTGTGAAGCAATGTGAACACTTTTGCTTCCCAGGCACAGAGAAGGTGCTAGCAGGGAATTCTCTGCCTGCCTTTCCCCAGTGCTCTGCAAGCTCTCCAGGGCAACATAAAATGTGGGGCTCTGTGCTTTCTTTCCTTCTGAACAAGTGTTAGTGTTTTATGCACAAACGCGATTCTGCGAAGCAATGTGAACACTTCTCCTTCCCAGGCACAGAGAAGGTGCTAGCAGGGAATTCTCTGCCTGCCTTTCCCCAGTGCTCTGCAAGCTCTCCAGGGCAACATAAAATGTGGGGCTCTGTGCTTTCTTTCCTTCTGAACAAGTGTTAGTGTTTTCTGCACAAACGCGATTCTGCGAAGCAATGTGAACACTTCTCCTTCCCAGGCACAGAGAAGGTGCTAGCAGGGAATTCTCTGCCTGCCTTTCCCCAGTGCTCTGCAAGCTCTCCAGGGCAACATAAAATGTGGGGCTCTGTGCTTTCTTTCCTTCTGAACAAGTGTTAGTGTTTTCTGCACAAACGCGATTCTGCGAAGCAATGTGAACACTTGTGCTTCCCAGGCACAGAGAAGGTGCTAGCAGGGAATTCTCTGCCTGCCTTTCCCCAGTGCTCTGCAAGCTCTCCAGGGCAACATAAAATGTGGGGCTCTGTGCTTTCTTTCCTTCTGAACAAGTGTTAGTGTTTTCTGCACAAACGCGATTCTGCGAAGCAATGTGAACACTTGTGCTTCCCAGGCACAGAGAAGGTGCTAGCAGGGAATTCTCTGCCTGCCTTTCCCCAGTGCTCTGCAAGCTCTCCAGGGCAACATAAAATGTGGGGCTCTGTGCTTTCTTTCCTTCTGAACAAGTGTTAGTGTTTTCTGCACAAACGCGATTCTGCGAAGCAATGTGAACACTTCTCCTTCCCAGGCACAGAGAAGGTGCTAGCAGGGAATTCTCTGCCTGCCTTTCCCCAGTGCTCTGCAAGCTCTCCAGGGCAACATAAAATGTGGGGCTCTGTGCTTTCTTTCCTTCTGAACAAGTGTTAGTGTTTTCTGCACAAACGCGATTCTGCGAAGCAATGTGAACACTTCTCCTTCCCAGGCACAGAGAAGGTGCTAGCAGGGAATTCTCTGCCTGCCTTTCCCCAGTGCTCTGCAAGCTCTCCAGGGCAACATAAAATGTGGGGCTCTGTGCTTTCTTTCCTTCTGAACAAGTGTTAGTGTTTTCTGCACAAACGCGATTCTGCGAAGCAATGTGAACACTTTTGCTTCCCAGGCACAGAGAAGGTTCTAGCAGGGAATTCTCTGCATGCCTTTCCCCAGTGCTCTGCAAGCTCTCCAGGGCAACATAAAATGTGGGGCTCTGTGCTTTCTTTCCTTCTGAACAAGTGTTAGTGTTTTCTGCACAAACGCGATTCTGCGAAGCAATGTGAACACTTCTCCTTCCCAGGCACAGAGAAGGTGCTAGCAGGGAATTCTCTGCCTGCCTTTCCCCAGTGCTCTGCAAGCTCTCCAGGGGAACATAAAATCTGGGGCTCTGTGCTTTCTTTCCTTCTGAACAAGTGTTAGTGTTTTCTGCACAAACGCGATTCTGCGAAGCAATGTGAACACTTCTCCTTCCCAGGCACAGAGAAGGTGCTAGCAGGGAATTCTCTGCCTGCCTTTCCCCAGTGCTCTGCAAGCTCTCCAGGGCAACATAAAATGTGGGGCTCTGTGCTTTCTTTCCTTCTGAACAAGTGTTAGTGTTTTCTGCACAAACGCGATTCTGCGAAGCAATGTGAACACTTCTCCTTCCCAGGCACAGAGAAGGTGCTAGCAGGGAATTCTCTGCCTGCCTTTCCCCAGTGCTCTGCAAGCACTCCAGGGCAACATAAAATGTGGGGCTCTGTGCTTTCTTTCCTTCTGAACAAGTGTTAGTGTTTTCTGCACAAACGCGATTCTGCGAAGCAATGTGAACACTTTTGCTTCCCAGGCACAGAGAAGGTGCTAGCAGGGAATTCTCTGCCTGCCTTTCCCCAGTGCTCTGCAAGCTCTCCAGGGCAACATAAAATGTGGGGCTCTGTGCTTTCTTTCCTTCTGAACAAGTGTTAGTGTTTTCTGCACAAACGCGATTCTGCGAAGCAATGTGAACACTTCTCCTTCCCAGGCACAGAGAAGGTGCTATCAGGGAATTCTCTGCCTTTCTTTCCCCAGTGCTCTGCAAGCTCTCCAGGGGAACATAAAATCTGGGGCTCTGTGCTTTCTTTCCTTCTGAACAAGTGTTAGTGTTTTCTGCACAAACGCGATTCTGAGAAGCAATGTGAACACTTCTCCTTCCCAGGCACAGAGAAGGTGCTAGCAGGGAATTCTCTGCCTGCCTTTCCCCAGTGCTCTGCAAGCTCTCCAGGGCAACATAAAATGTGGGGCTCTGTGCTTTCTTTCCTTCTGAACAAGTGTTAGTGTTTTCTGCACAAACGCGATTCTGCGAAGCAATGTGAACACTTCTCCTTCCCAGGCACAGAGAAGGTGCTAGCAGGGAATTCTCTGCCTGCCTTTCCCCAGTGCTCTGCAAGCACTCCAGGGCAACATAAAATGTGGGGCTCTGTGCTTTCTTTCCTTCTGAACAAGTGTTAGTGTTTTCTGCACAAACGCGATTCTGCGAAGCAATGTGAACACTTCTGCTTCCCAGGCACAGAGAAGGTGCTAGCAGGGAATTCTCTGCCTGCCTTTCCCCAGTGCTCTGCAAGCTCTCCAGGGCAACAGCAAATCTGGGGCTCTGTGCTTTCTTTCCTTCTGAACAAGTGTTAGTGTTTTCTGCACAAACGCGATTCTGCGAAGCAATGTGAACACTTTTGCTTCCCAGGCACAGAGAAGGTGCTAGCAGGGAATTCTCTGCCTGCCTTTCCCCAGTGCTCTGCAAGCTCTCCAGGGGAACATAAAATGTGGGGCTCTGTGCTTTCTTTCCTTCTGAACAAGTGTTAGTGTTTTCTGCACAAACGCGATTCTGCGAAGCAATGTGAACACTTCTGCTTCCCAGGCACAGAGAAGGTGCTAGCAGGGAATTCTCTGCCTGCCTTTCCCCAGTGCTCTGCAAGCTCTCCAGGGCAACATAAAATGTGGGGCTCTGTGCTTTCTTTCCTTCTGAACAAGTGTTAGTGTTTTCTGCACAAACGCGATTCTGCGAAGCAATGTGAACACTTCTCCTTCCCAGGCACAGAGAAGGTGCTAGCAGGGAATTCTCTGCCTGCCTTTCCCCAGTGCTCTGCAAGCTCTCCAGGGCAACATAAAATGTGGGGCTCTGTGCTTTCTTTCCTTCTGAACAAGTGTTAGTGTTTTCTGCACAAACGCGATTCTGCGAAGCAATGTGAACACTTCTCCTTCCCAGGCACAGAGAAGGTGCTAGCAGGGAATTCTCTGCCTGCCTTTCCCCAGTGCTCTGCAAGCACTCCAGGGCAACATAAAATGTGGGGCTCTGTGCTTTCTTTCCTTCTGAACAAGTGTTAGTGTTTTCTGCACAAACGCGATTCTGCGAAGCAATGTGAACACTTTTGCTTCCCAGGCACAGAGAAGGTGCTAGCAGGGAATTCTCTGCCTGCCTTTCCCCAGTGCTCTGCAAGCTCTCCAGGGCAACATAAAATGTGGGGCTCTGTGCTTTCTTTCCTTCTGAACAAGTGTTAGTGTTTTCTGCACAAACGCGATTCTGCGAAGCAATGTGAACACTTCTCCTTCCCAGGCACAGAGAAGGTGCTATCAGGGAATTCTCTGCATTTCTTTCCCCAGTGCTCTGCAAGCTCTCCAGGCGAACATAAAATCTGGGGCTCTGTGCTTTCTTTCCTTCTGAACAAGTGTTAGTGTTTTCTGCACAAACGCGATTCTGCGAAGCAATGTGAACACTTCTCCTTCCCAGGCACAGAGAAGGTGCTAGCAGGGAATTCTCTGCCTGCCTTTCCCCAGTGCTCTGCAAGCACTCCAGGGGAACATAAAATCTGGGGCTCTGTGCTTTCTTTCCTTCTGAACAAGTGTTAGTGTTTTCTGCACAAACGCGATTCTGCGAAGCAATGTGAACACTTCTGCTTCCCAGGCACAGAGAAGGTGCTAGCAGGGAATTCTCTGCCTGCCTTTCCCCAGTGCTCTGCAAGCTCTCCAGGGCAACATCAAATCTGGGGCTCTGTGCTTTCTTTCCTTCTGAACAAGTGTTAGTGTTTTCTGCACAAACGCGATTCTGAGAAGCAATGTGAACACTTCTGCTTCCCAGGCACAGAGAAGGTTCTAGCAGGGAATTCTCTGCCTGCCTTTCCCCAGTGCTCTGCAAGCTCTCCAGGGCAACATAAAATGTGGGGCTCTGTGCTTTCTTTCCTTCTGAACAAGTGTTAGTGTTTTCTGCACAAACGCGATTCTGCGAAGCAATGTGAACACTTCTCCTTCCCAGGCACAGAGAAGGTGCTAGCAGGGAATTCTCTGCCTGCCTTTCCCCAGTGCTCTGCAAGCACTCCAGGGCAACATAAAATGTGGGGCTCTGTGCTTTCTTTCCTTCTGAACAAGTGTTAGTGTTTTCTGCACAAACGCGATTCTGCGAAGCAATGTGAACACTTTTGCTTCCCAGGCACAGAGAAGGTGCTAGCAGGGAATTCTCTGCCTGCCTTTCCCCAGTGCTCTGCAAGCTCTCCAGGGCAACATAAAATGTGGGGCTCTGTGCTTTCTTTCCTTCTGAACAAGTGTTAGTGTTTTCTGCACAAACGCGATTCTGCGAAGCAATGTGAACACTTCTCCTTCCCAGGCACAGAGAAGGTGCTATCAGGGAATTCTCTGCCTTTCTTTCCCCAGTGCTCTGCAAGCTCTCCAGGGGAACATAAAATCTGGGGCTCTGTGCTTTCTTTCCTTCTGAACAAGTGTTAGTGTTTTCTGCACAAACGCGATTCTGAGAAGCAATGTGAACACTTCTCCTTCCCAGGCACAGAGAAGGTGCTAGCAGGGAATTCTCTGCCTGCCTTTCCCCAGTGCTCTGCAAGCTCTCCAGGGCAACATAAAATGTGGGGCTCTGTGCTTTCTTTCCTTCTGAACAAGTGTTAGTGTTTTCTGCACAAACGCGATTCTGCGAAGCAATGTGAACACTTCTCCTTCCCAGGCACAGAGAAGGTGCTAGCAGGGAATTCTCTGCCTGCCTTTCCCCAGTGCTCTGCAAGCACTCCAGGGCAACATAAAATGTGGGGCTCTGTGCTTTCTTTCCTTCTGAACAAGTGTTAGTGTTTTCTGCACAAACGCGATTCTGCGAAGCAATGTGAACACTTCTGCTTCCCAGGCACAGAGAAGGTGCTAGCAGGGAATTCTCTGCCTGCCTTTCCCCAGTGCTCTGCAAGCTCTCCAGGGCAACATAAAATGTGGGGCTCTGTGCTTTCTTTCCTTCTGAACAAGTGTTAGTGTTTTCTGCACAAACGCGATTCTGCGAAGCAATGTGAACACTTTTGCTTCCCAGGCACAGAGAAGGTGCTAGCAGGGAATTCTCTGCCTGCCTTTCCCCAGTGCTCTGCAAGCTCTCCAGGGCAACATAAAATGTGGGGCTCTGTGCTTTCTTTCCTTCTGAACAAGTGTTAGTGTTTTCTGCACAAACGCGATTCTGCGAAGCAATGTGAACACTTCTGCTTCCCAGGCACAGAGAAGGTGCTAGCAGGGAATTCTCTGCCTGCCTTTCCCCAGTGCTCTGCAAGCTCTCCAGGGCAACATAAAATGTGGGGCTCTGTGCTTTCTTTCCTTCTGAACAAGTGTTAGTGTTTTCTGCACAAACGCGATTCTGCGAAGCAATGTGAACACTTCTCCTTCCCAGGCACAGAGAAGGTGCTAGCAGGGAATTCTCTGCCTGCCTTTCCCCAGTGCTCTGCAAGCTCTCCAGGGCAACAGAAAATGTGGGGCTCTGTGCTTTCTTTCCTTCTGAACAAGTGTTAGTGTTTTCTGCACAAACGCGATTCTGCGAAGCAATGTGAACACTTTTGCTTCCCAGGCACAGAGAAGGTGCTAGCAGGGAATTCTCTGCCTGCCTTTCCCCAGTGCTCTGCAAGCTCTCCAGGGCAACATAAAATGTGGGGCTCTGTGCTTTCTTTCCTTCTGAACAAGTGTTAGTGTTTTCTGCACAAACGCGATTCTGAGAAGCAATGTGAACACTTCTGCTTCCCAGGCACAGAGAAGGTTCTAGCAGGGAATTCTCTGCCTGCCTTTCCCCAGTGCTCTGCAAGCTCTCCAGGGCAACATAAAATGTGGGGCTCTGTGCTTTCTTTCCTTCTGAACAAGTGTTAGTGTTTTCTGCACAAACGCGATTCTGCGAAGCAATGTGAACACTTCTCCTTCCCAGGCACAGAGAAGGTGCTAGCAGGGAATTCTCTGCCTGCCTTTCCCCAGTGCTCTGCAAGCACTCCAGGGCAACATAAAATGTGGGGCTCTGTGCTTTCTTTCCTTCTGAACAAGTGTTAGTGTTTTCTGCACAAACGCGATTCTGCGAAGCAATGTGAACACTTTTGCTTCCCAGGCACAGAGAAGGTGCTAGCAGGGAATTCTCTGCCTGCCTTTCCCCAGTGCTCTGCAAGCTCTCCAGGGCAACATAAAATGTGGGGCTCTGTGCTTTCTTTCCTTCTGAACAAGTGTTAGTGTTTTCTGCACAAACGCGATTCTGAGAAGCAATGTGAACACTTCTCCTTCCCAGGCACAGAGAAGGTGCTAGCAGGGAATTCTCTGCCTGCCTTTCCCCAGTGCTCTGCAAGCTCTCCAGGGCAACATAAAATGTGGGGCTCTGTGCTTTCTTTCCTTCTGAACAAGTGTTAGTGTTTTCTGCACAAACGCGATTCTGCGAAGCAATGTGAACACTTCTCCTTCCCAGGCACAGAGAAGGTGCTAGCAGGGAATTCTCTGCCTGCCTTTCCCCAGTGCTCTGCAAGCTCTCCAGGGCAACATAAAATGTGGGGCTCTGTGATTTCTTTCCTTCTGAACAAGTGTTAGTGTTTTCTGCACAAACGCGATTCTGCGAAGCAATGTGAACACTTCTCCTTCCCAGGCACAGAGAAGGTGCTAGCAGGGAATTCTCTGCCTGCCTTTCCCCAGTGCTCTGCAAGCTCTCCAGGGCAACATAAAATGTGGGGCTCTGTGCTTTCTTTCCTTCTGAACAAGTGTTAGTGTTTTCTGCACAAACGCGATTCTGCGAAGCAATGTGAACACTTTTGCTTCCCAGGCACAGAGAAGGTGCTAGCAGGGAATTCTCTGCCTGCCTTTCCCCAGTGCTCTGCAAGCTCTCCAGGGCAACATAAAATGTGGGGCTCTGTGCTTTCTTTCCTTCTGAACAAGTGTTAGTGTTTTCTGCACAAACGCGATTCTGCGAAGCAATGTGAACACTTCTGCTTCCCAGGCACAGAGAAGGTGCTAGCAGGGAATTCTCTGCCTGCCTTTCCCCAGTGCTCTGCAAGCTCTCCAGGGCAACAGCAAATCTGGGGCTCTGTGCTTTCTTTCCTTCTGAACAAGTGTTAGTGTTTTCTGCACAAACGCGATTCTGCGAAGCAATGTGAACACTTTTGCTTCCCAGGCACAGAGAAGGTGCTAGCAGGGAATTCTCTGCCTGCCTTTCCCCAGTGCTCTGCAAGCTCTCCAGGGCAACATAAAATGTGGGGCTCTGTGCTTTCTTTCCTTCTGAACAAGTGTTAGTGTTTTCTGCACAAACGCGATTCTGCGAAGCAATGTGAACACTTCTCCTTCCCAGGCACAGAGAAGGTGCTAGCAGGGAATTCTCTGCCTGCCTTTCCCCAGTGCTCTGCAAGCACTCCAGGGCAACATAAAATGTGGGGCTCTGTGCTTTCTTTCCTTCTGAACAAGTGTTAGTGTTTTCTGCACAAACGCGATTCTGCGAAGCAATGTGAACACTTTTGCTTCCCAGGCACAGAGAAGGTGCTAGCAGGGAATTCTCTGCCTGCCTTTCCCCAGTGCTCTGCAAGCTCTCCAGGGCAACATAAAATGTGGGGCTCTGTGCTTTCTTTCCTTCTGAACAAGTGTTAGTGTTTTCTGCACAAACGCGATTCTGCGAAGCAATGTGAACACTTCTCCTTCCCAGGCACAGAGAAGGTGCTAGCAGGGAATTCTCTGCCTGCCTTTCCCCAGTGCTCTGCAAGCTCTCCAGGGCAACATAAAATGTGGGGCTCTGTGCTTTCTTTCCTTCTGAACAAGTGTTAGTGTTTTCTGCACAAACGCGATTCTGCGAAGCAATGTGAACACTTCTCCTTCCCAGGCACAGAGAAGGTGCTAGCAGGGAATTCTCTGCCTGCCTTTCCCCAGTGCTCTGCAAGCTCTCCAGGGCAACATAAAATGTGGGGCTCTGTGATTTCTTTCCTTCTGAACAAGTGTTAGTGTTTTCTGCACAAACGCGATTCTGCGAAGCAATGTGAACACTTCTCCTTCCCAGGCACAGAGAAGGTGCTAGCAGGGAATTCTCTGCCTGCCTTTCCCCAGTGCTCTGCAAGCTCTCCAGGGCAACATAAAATGTGGGGCTCTGTGCTTTCTTTCCTTCTGAACAAGTGTTAGTGTTTTCTGCACAAACGCGATTCTGCGAAGCAATGTGAACACTTTTGCTTCCCAGGCACAGAGAAGGTGCTAGCAGGGAATTCTCTGCCTGCCTTTCCCCAGTGCTCTGCAAGCTCTCCAGGGCAACATAAAATGTGGGGCTCTGTGCTTTCTTTCCTTCTGAACAAGTGTTAGTGTTTTCTGCACAAACGCGATTCTGCGAAGCAATGTGAACACTTCTCCTTCCCAGGCACAGAGAAGGTGCTAGCAGGGAATTCTCTGCCTTTCTTTCCCCAGTGCTCTGCAAGCTCTCCAGGGCAACATAAAATGTGGGGCTCTGTGCTTTCTTTCCTTCTGAACAAGTGTTAGTGTTTTCTGCACAAACGCGATTCTGCGAAGCAATGTGAACACTTCTCCTTCCCAGGCACAGAGAAGGTGCTAGCAGGGAATTCTCTGCCTGCCTTTCCCCAGTGCTCTGCAAGCTCTCCAGGGCAACATAAAATGTGGGGCTCTGTGCTTTCTTTCCTTCTGAACAAGTGTTAGTGTTTTCTGCACAAACGCGATTCTGCGAAGCAATGTGAACACTTCTCCTTCCCAGGCACAGAGAAGGTGCTAGCAGGGAATTCTCTGCCTGCCTTTCCCCAGTGCTCTGCAAGCTCTCCAGGGCAACATAAAATGTGGGGCTCTGTGCTTTCTTTCCTTCTGAACAAGTGTTAGTGTTTTCTGCACAAACGCGATTCTGCGAAGCAATGTGAACACTTCTCCTTCCCAGGCACAGAGAAGGTGCTAGCAGGGAATTCTCTGCCTGCCTTTCCCCAGTGCTCTGCAAGCTCTCCAGGGCAACATAAAATGTGGGGCTCTGTGCTTTCTTTCCTTCTGAACAAGTGTTAGTGTTTTCTGCACAAACGCGATTCTGCGAAGCAATGTGAACACTTCTCCTTCCCAGGCACAGAGAAGGTGCTAGCAGGGAATTCTCTGCCTGCCTTTCCCCAGTGCTCTGCAAGCTCTCCAGGGCAACATAAAATGTGGGGCTCTGTGCTTTCTTTCCTTCTGAACAAGTGTTAGTGTTTTCTGCACAAACGCGATTCTGCGAAGCAATGTGAACACTTCTCCTTCCCAGGCACAGAGAAGGTGCTAGCAGGGAATTCTCTGCCTGCCTTTCCCCAGTGCTCTGCAAGCTCTCCAGGGCAACATAAAATGTGGGGCTCTGTGCTTTCTTTCCTTCTGAACAAGTGTTAGTGTTTTCTGCACAAACGCGATTCTGCGAAGCAATGTGAACACTTCTCCTTCCCAGGCACAGAGAAGGTGCTAGCAGGGAATTCTCTGCCTGCCTTTCCCCAGTGCTCTGCAAGCACTCCAGGGCAACATAAAATGTGGGGCTCTGTGCTTTCTTTCCTTCTGAACAAGTGTTAGTGTTTTCTGCACAAACGCGATTCTGCGAAGCAATGTGAACACTTCTCCTTCCCAGGCACAGAGAAGGTGCTATCAGGGAATTCTCTGCCTTTCTTTCCCCAGTGCTCTGCAAGCTCTCCAGGGGAACATAAAATGTGGGGCTCTGTGCTTTCTTTCCTTCTGAACAAGTGTTAGTGTTTTCTGCACAAACGCGATTCTGCGAAGCAACGTGAACACTTCTGCTTCCCAGGCACAGAGAAGGTGCTAGCAGGGAATTCTCTGCCTGCCTTTCCCCAGTGCTCTGCAAGCTCTCCAGGGCAACAGCAAATCTGGGGCTCTGTGCTTTCTTTCCTTCTGAACAAGTGTTAGTGTTTTCTGCACAAACGCGATTCTGAGAAGCAATGTGAACACTTCTGCTTCCCAGGCACAGAGAAGGTGCTAGCAGGGAATTCTCTGCCTGCCTTTCCCCAGTGCTCTGCAAGCTCTCCAGGGCAACATAAAATGTGGGGCTCTGTGCTTTCTTTCCTTCTGAACAAGTGTTAGTGTTTTCTGCACAAACGCGATTCTGCGAAGCAATGTGAACACTTTTGCTTCCCAGGCACAGAGAAGGTGCTAGCAGGGAATTCTCTGCCTGCCTTTCCCCAGTGCTCTGCAAGCTCTCCAGGGCAACATAAAATGTGGGGCTCTGTGCTTTCTTTCCTTCTGAACAAGTGTTAGTGTTTTCTGCACAAACGCGATTCTGCGAAGCAATGTGAACACTTTTGCTTCCCAGGCACAGAGAAGGTGCTAGCAGGGAATTCTCTGCCTGCCTTTCCCCAGTGCTCTGCAAGCTCTCCAGGGCAACATAAAATGTGGGGCTCTGTGCTTTCTTTCCTTCTGAACAAGTGTTAGTGTTTTCTGCACAAACGCGATTCTGCGAAGCAATGTGAACACTTCTCCTTCCCAGGCACAGAGAAGGTGCTAGCAGGGAATTCTCTGCCTGCCTTTCCCCAGTGCTCTGCAAGCACTCCAGGGCAACATAAAATGTGGGGCTCTGTGCTTTCTTTCCTTCTGAACAAGTGTTAGTGTTTTCTGCACAAACGCGATTCTGCGAAGCAATGTGAACACTTCTGCTTCCCAGGCACAGAGAAGGTGCTAGCAGGGAATTCTCTGCCTGCCTTTCCCCAGTGCTCTGCAAGCTCTCCAGGGCAACAGCAAATCTGGGGCTCTGTGCTTTCTTTCCTTCTGAACAAGTGTTAGTGTTTTCTGCACAAACGCGATTCTGCGAAGCAATGTGAACACTTTTGCTTCCCAGGCACAGAGAAGGTGCTAGCAGGGAATTCTCTGCCTGCCTTTCCCCAGTGCTCTGCAAGCTCTCCAGGGGAACATAAAATGTGGGGCTCTGTGCTTTCTTTCCTTCTGAACAAGTGTTAGTGTTTTCTGCACAAACGCGATTCTGCGAAGCAATGTGAACACTTCTCCTTCCCAGGCACAGAGAAGGTGCTAGCAGGGAATTCTCTGCCTGCCTTTCCCCAGTGCTCTGCAAGCTCTCCAGGGCAACATAAAATGTGGGGCTCTGTGCTTTCTTTCCTTCTGAACAAGTGTTAGTGTTTTCTGCACAAACGCGATTCTGCGAAGCAATGTGAACACTTCTCCTTCCCAGGCACAGAGAAGGTGCTAGCAGGGAATTCTCTGCCTGCCTTTCCCCAGTGCTCTGCAAGCACTCCAGGGCAACATAAAATGTGGGGCTCTGTGCTTTCTTTCCTTCTGAACAAGTGTTAGTGTTTTCTGCACAAACGCGATTCTGCGAAGCAATGTGAACACTTCTGCTTCCCAGGCACAGAGAAGGTGCTAGCAGGGAATTCTCTGCCTGCCTTTCCCCAGTGCTCTGCAAGCTCTCCAGGGCAACATCAAATCTGGGGCTCTGTGCTTTCTTTCCTTCTGAACAAGTGTTAGTGTTTTCTGCACAAACGCGATTCTGAGAAGCAATGTGAACACTTCTGCTTCCCAGGCACAGAGAAGGTTCTAGCAGGGAATTCTCTGCCTGCCTTTCCCCAGTGCTCTGCAAGCTCTCCAGGGCAACATAAAATGTGGGGCTCTGTGCTTTCTTTCCTTCTGAACAAGTGTTAGTGTTTTCTGCACAAACGCGATTCTGCGAAGCAATGTGAACACTTCTCCTTCCCAGGCACAGAGAAGGTGCTAGCAGGGAATTCTCTGCCTGCCTTTCCCCAGTGCTCTGCAAGCACTCCAGGGCAACATAAAATGTGGGGCTCTGTGCTTTCTTTCCTTCTGAACAAGTGTTAGTGTTTTCTGCACAAACGCGATTCTGCGAAGCAATGTGAACACTTTTGCTTCCCAGGCACAGAGAAGGTGCTAGCAGGGAATTCTCTGCCTGCCTTTCCCCAGTGCTCTGCAAGCTCTCCAGGGCAACATAAAATGTGGGGCTCTGTGCTTTCTTTCCTTCTGAACAAGTGTTAGTGTTTTCTGCACAAACGCGATTCTGCGAAGCAATGTGAACACTTCTCCTTCCCAGGCACAGAGAAGGTGCTAGCAGGGAATTCTCTGCCTTTCTTTCCCCAGTGCTCTGCAAGCTCTCCAGGGGAACATAAAATCTGGGGCTCTGTGCTTTCTTTCCTTCTGAACAAGTGTTAGTGTTTTCTGCACAAACGCGATTCTGCGAAGCAATGTGAACACTTCTGCTTCCCAGGCACAGAGAAGGTGCTAGCAGGGAATTCTCTGCCTGCCTTTCCCCAGTGCTCTGCAAGCTCTCCAGGGCAACATAAAATGTGGGGCTCTGTGCTTTCTTTCCTTCTGAACAAGTGTTAGTGTTTTCTGCACAAACGCGATTCTGCGAAGCAATGTGAACACTTCTCCTTCCCAGGCACAGAGAAGGTGCTAGCAGGGAATTCTCTGCCTGCCTTTCCCCAGTGCTCTGCAAGCACTCCAGGGCAACATAAAATGTGGGGCTCTGTGCTTTCTTTCCTTCTGAACAAGTGTTAGTGTTTTCTGCACAAACGCGATTCTGCGAAGCAATGTGAACACTTCTGCTTCCCAGGCACAGAGAAGGTGCTAGCAGGGAATTCTCTGCCTGCCTTTCCCCAGTGCTCTGCAAGCTCTCCAGGGCAACAGCAAATCTGGGGCTCTGTGCTTTCTTTCCTTCTGAACAAGTGTTAGTGTTTTCTGCACAAACGCGATTCTGCGAAGCAATGTGAACACTTTTGCTTCCCAGGCACAGAGAAGGTGCTAGCAGGGAATTCTCTGCCTGCCTTTCCCCAGTGCTCTGCAAGCTCTCCAGGGCAACATAAAATGTGGGGCTCTGTGCTTTCTTTCCTTCTGAACAAGTGTTAGTGTTTTCTGCACAAACGCGATTCTGCGAAGCAATGTGAACACTTCTGCTTCCCAGGCACAGAGAAGGTGCTAGCAGGGAATTCTCTGCCTGCCTTTCCCCAGTGCTCTGCAAGCTCTCCAGGGCAACATAAAATGTGGGGCTCTGTGCTTTCTTTCCTTCTGAACAAGTGTTAGTGTTTTCTGCACAAACGCGACTCTGCGAAGCAATGTGAACACTTCTCCTTCCCAGGCACAGAGAAGGTGCTAGCAGGGAATTCTCTGCCTGCCTTTCCCCAGTGCTCTGCAAGCACTCCAGGGCAACATAAAATGTGGGGCTCTGTGCTTTCTTTCCTTCTGAACAAGTGTTAGTGTTTTCTGCACAAACGCGATTCTGCGAAGCAATGTGAACACTTCTCCTTCCCAGGCACAGAGAAGGTGCTAGCAGGGAATTCTCTGCCTGCCTTTCCCCAGTGCTCTGCAAGCTCTCCAGGGCAACATAAAATGTGGGGCTCTGTGATTTCTTTCCTTCTGAACAAGTGTTAGTGTTTTCTGCACAAACGCGATTCTGCGAAGCAATGTGAACACTTCTCCTTCCCAGGCACAGAGAAGGTGCTAGCAGGGAATTCTCTGCCTGCCTTTCCCCAGTGCTCTGCAAGCTCTCCAGGGCAACATAAAATGTGGGGCTCTGTGCTTTCTTTCCTTCTGAACAAGTGTTAGTGTTTTCTGCACAAACGCGATTCTGCGAAGCAATGTGAACACTTTTGCTTCCCAGGCACAGAGAAGGTGCTAGCAGGGAATTCTCTGCCTGCCTTTCCCCAGTGCTCTGCAAGCTCTCCAGGGCAACATAAAATGTGGGGCTCTGTGCTTTCTTTCCTTCTGAACAAGTGTTAGTGTTTTCTGCACAAACGCGATTCTGCGAAGCAATGTGAACACTTCTGCTTCCCAGGCACAGAGAAGGTGCTAGCAGGGAATTCTCTGCCTGCCTTTCCCCAGTGCTCTGCAAGCTCTCCAGGGCAACAGCAAATCTGGGGCTCTGTGCTTTCTTTCCTTCTGAACAAGTGTTAGTGTTTTCTGCACAAACGCGATTCTGCGAAGCAATGTGAACACTTTTGCTTCCCAGGCACAGAGAAGGTGCTAGCAGGGAATTCTCTGCCTGCCTTTCCCCAGTGCTCTGCAAGCTCTCCAGGGCAACATAAAATGTGGGGCTCTGTGCTTTCTTTCCTTCTGAACAAGTGTTAGTGTTTTCTGCACAAACGCGATTCTGCGAAGCAATGTGAACACTTCTGCTTCCCAGGCACAGAGAAGGTGCTAGCAGGGAATTCTCTGCCTGCCTTTCCCCAGTGCTCTGCAAGCTCTCCAGGGCAACATAAAATGTGGGGCTCTGTGCTTTCTTTCCTTCTGAACAAGTGTTAGTGTTTTCTGCACAAACGCGATTCTGCGAAGCAATGTGAACACTTCTCCTTCCCAGGCACAGAGAAGGTGCTAGCAGGGAATTCTCTGCCTGCCTTTCCCCAGTGCTCTGCAAGCTCTCCAGGGCAACATAAAATCTGGGGCTCTGTGATTTCTTTCCTTCTGAACAAGTGTTAGTGTTTTCTGCACAAACGCGATTCTGTGAAGCAATGTGAACACTTTTGCTTCCCAGGCACAGAGAAGGTGCTAGCAGGGAATTCTCTGCCTGCCTTTCCCCAGTGCTCTGCAAGCTCTCCAGGGCAACATAAAATGTGGGGCTCTGTGCTTTCTTTCCTTCTGAACAAGTGTTAGTGTTTTATGCACAAACGCGATTCTGCGAAGCAATGTGAACACTTCTCCTTCCCAGGCACAGAGAAGGTGCTAGCAGGGAATTCTCTGCCTGCCTTTCCCCAGTGCTCTGCAAGCTCTCCAGGGCAACAGAAAATGTGGGGCTCTGTGCTTTCTTTCCTTCTGAACAAGTGTTAGTGTTTTCTGCACAAACGCGATTCTGCGAAGCAATGTGAACACTTTTGCTTCCCAGGCACAGAGAAGGTGCTAGCAGGGAATTCTCTGCCTGCCTTTCCCCAGTGCTCTGCAAGCTCTCCAGGGCAACATAAAATGTGGGGCTCTGTGCTTTCTTTCCTTCTGAACAAGTGTTAGTGTTTTCTGCACAAACGCGATTCTGAGAAGCAATGTGAACACTTCTGCTTCCCAGGCACAGAGAAGGTTCTAGCAGGGAATTCTCTGCCTGCCTTTCCCCAGTGCTCTGCAAGCTCTCCAGGGCAACATAAAATGTGGGGCTCTGTGCTTTCTTTCCTTCTGAACAAGTGTTAGTGTTTTCTGCACAAACGCGATTCTGCGAAGCAATGTGAACACTTCTCCTTCCCAGGCACAGAGAAGGTGCTAGCAGGGAATTCTCTGCCTGCCTTTCCCCAGTGCTCTGCAAGCTCTCCAGGGCAACATAAAATGTGGGGCTCTGTGCTTTCTTTCCTTCTGAACAAGTGTTAGTGTTTTCTGCACAAACGCGATTCTGCGAAGCAATGTGAACACTTTTGCTTCCCAGGCACAGAGAAGGTGCTAGCAGGGAATTCTCTGCCTGCCTTTCCCCAGTGCTCTGCAAGCTCTCCAGGGCAACATAAAATGTGGGGCTCTGTGATTTCTTTCCTTCTGAACAAGTGTTAGTGTTTTCTGCACAAACGCGATTCTGCGAAGCAATGTGAACACTTCTCCTTCCCAGGCACAGAGAAGGTGCTAGCAGGGAATTCTCTGCCTGCCTTTCCCCAGTGCTCTGCAAGCTCTCCAGGGCAACATAAAATGTGGGGCTCTGTGCTTTCTTTCCTTCTGAACAAGTGTTAGTGTTTTCTGCACAAACGCGATTCTGCGAAGCAATGTGAACACTTCTCCTTCCCAGGCACAGAGAAGGTGCTAGCAGGGAATTCTCTGCCTGCCTTTCCCCAGTGCTCTGCAAGCTCTCCAGGGCAACATAAAATGTGGGGCTCTGTGCTTTCTTTCCTTCTGAACAAGTGTTAGTGTTTTCTGCACAAACGCGATTCTGCGAAGCAATGTGAACACTTTTGCTTCCCAGGCACAGAGAAGGTGCTAGCAGGGAATTCTCTGCCTGCCTTTCCCCAGTGCTCTGCAAGCTCTCCAGGGCAACATAAAATGTGGGGCTCTGTGCTTTCTTTCCTTCTGAACAAGTGTTAGTGTTTTCTGCACAAACGCGATTCTGAGAAGCAATGTGAACACTTCTGCTTCCCAGGCACAGAGAAGGTGCTAGCAGGGAATTCTCTGCCTGCCTTTCCCCAGTGCTCTGCAAGCTCTCCAGGGCAACATAAAATGTGGGGCTCTGTGCTTTCTTTCCTTCTGAACAAGTGTTAGTGTTTTCTGCACAAACGCGATTCTGCGAAGCAATGTGAACACTTTTGCTTCCCAGGCACAGAGAAGGTGCTAGCAGGGAATTCTCTGCCTGCCTTTCCCCAGTGCTCTGCAAGCTCTCCAGGGCAACATAAAATGTGGGGCTCTGTGCTTTCTTTCCTTCTGAACAAGTGTTAGTGTTTTCTGCACAAACGCGATTCTGCGAAGCAATGTGAACACTTCTCCTTCCCAGGCACAGAGAAGGTGCTAGCAGGGAATTCTCTGCCTGCCTTTCCCCAGTGCTCTGCAAGCTCTCCAGGGCAACATAAAATGTGGGGCTCTGTGCTTTCTTTCCTTCTGAACAAGTGTTAGTGTTTTCTGCACAAACGCGATTCTGCGAAGCAATGTGAACACTTCTCCTTCCCAGGCACAGAGAAGGTGCTAGCAGGGAATTCTCTGCCTGCCTTTCCCCAGTGCTCTGCAAGCACTCCAGGGCAACATAAAATGTGGGGCTCTGTGCTTTCTTTCCTTCTGAACAAGTGTTAGTGTTTTCTGCACAAACGCGATTCTGCGAAGCAATGTGAACACTTCTGCTTCCCAGGCACAGAGAAGGTGCTAGCAGGGAATTCTCTGCCTGCCTTTCCCCAGTGCTCTGCAAGCTCTCCAGGGCAACAGCAAATCTGGGGCTCTGTGCTTTCTTTCCTTCTGAACAAGTGTTAGTGTTTTCTGCACAAACGCGATTCTGCGAAGCAATGTGAACACTTTTGCTTCCCAGGCACAGAGAAGGTGCTAGCAGGGAATTCTCTGCCTGCCTTTCCCCAGTGCTCTGCAAGCTCTCCAGGGGAACATAAAATGTGGGGCTCTGTGCTTTCTTTCCTTCTGAACAAGTGTTAGTGTTTTCTGCACAAACGCGATTCTGCGAAGCAATGTGAACACTTCTCCTTCCCAGGCACAGAGAAGGTGCTAGCAGGGAATTCTCTGCCTGCCTTTCCCCAGTGCTCTGCAAGCTCTCCAGGGCAACATAAAATGTGGGGCTCTGTGCTTTCTTTCCTTCTGAACAAGTGTTAGTGTTTTCTGCACAAACGCGATTCTGCGAAGCAATGTGAACACTTCTCCTTCCCAGGCACAGAGAAGGTGCTAGCAGGGAATTCTCTGCCTGCCTTTCCCCAGTGCTCTGCAAGCACTCCAGGGCAACATAAAATGTGGGGCTCTGTGCTTTCTTTCCTTCTGAACAAGTGTTAGTGTTTTCTGCACAAACGCGATTCTGCGAAGCAATGTGAACACTTCTGCTTCCCAGGCACAGAGAAGGTGCTAGCAGGGAATTCTCTGCCTGCCTTTCCCCAGTGCTCTGCAAGCTCTCCAGGGCAACATCAAATCTGGGGCTCTGTGCTTTCTTTCCTTCTGAACAAGTGTTAGTGTTTTCTGCACAAACGCGATTCTGAGAAGCAATGTGAACACTTCTGCTTCCCAGGCACAGAGAAGGTTCTAGCAGGGAATTCTCTGCCTGCCTTTCCCCAGTGCTCTGCAAGCTCTCCAGGGCAACATAAAATGTGGGGCTCTGTGCTTTCTTTCCTTCTGAACAAGTGTTAGTGTTTTCTGCACAAACGCGATTCTGCGAAGCAATGTGAACACTTCTCCTTCCCAGGCACAGAGAAGGTGCTAGCAGGGAATTCTCTGCCTGCCTTTCCCCAGTGCTCTGCAAGCACTCCAGGGCAACATAAAATGTGGGGCTCTGTGCTTTCTTTCCTTCTGAACAAGTGTTAGTGTTTTCTGCACAAACGCGATTCTGCGAAGCAATGTGAACACTTTTGCTTCCCAGGCACAGAGAAGGTGCTAGCAGGGAATTCTCTGCCTGCCTTTCCCCAGTGCTCTGCAAGCTCTCCAGGGCAACATAAAATGTGGGGCTCTGTGCTTTCTTTCCTTCTGAACAAGTGTTAGTGTTTTCTGCACAAACGCGATTCTGCGAAGCAATGTGAACACTTCTCCTTCCCAGGCACAGAGAAGGTGCTAGCAGGGAATTCTCTGCCTTTCTTTCCCCAGTGCTCTGCAAGCTCTCCAGGGGAACATAAAATCTGGGGCTCTGTGCTTTCTTTCCTTCTGAACAAGTGTTAGTGTTTTCTGCACAAACGCGATTCTGCGAAGCAATGTGAACACTTCTGCTTCCCAGGCACAGAGAAGGTGCTAGCAGGGAATTCTCTGCCTGCCTTTCCCCAGTGCTCTGCAAGCTCTCCAGGGCAACATAAAATGTGGGGCTCTGTGCTTTCTTTCCTTCTGAACAAGTGTTAGTGTTTTCTGCACAAACGCGATTCTGCGAAGCAATGTGAACACTTCTCCTTCCCAGGCACAGAGAAGGTGCTAGCAGGGAATTCTCTGCCTGCCTTTCCCCAGTGCTCTGCAAGCACTCCAGGGCAACATAAAATGTGGGGCTCTGTGCTTTCTTTCCTTCTGAACAAGTGTTAGTGTTTTCTGCACAAACGCGATTCTGCGAAGCAATGTGAACACTTCTGCTTCCCAGGCACAGAGAAGGTGCTAGCAGGGAATTCTCTGCCTGCCTTTCCCCAGTGCTCTGCAAGCTCTCCAGGGCAACAGCAAATCTGGGGCTCTGTGCTTTCTTTCCTTCTGAACAAGTGTTAGTGTTTTCTGCACAAACGCGATTCTGCGAAGCAATGTGAACACTTTTGCTTCCCAGGCACAGAGAAGGTGCTAGCAGGGAATTCTCTGCCTGCCTTTCCCCAGTGCTCTGCAAGCTCTCCAGGGCAACATAAAATGTGGGGCTCTGTGCTTTCTTTCCTTCTGAACAAGTGTTAGTGTTTTCTGCACAAACGCGATTCTGCGAAGCAATGTGAACACTTCTGCTTCCCAGGCACAGAGAAGGTGCTAGCAGGGAATTCTCTGCCTGCCTTTCCCCAGTGCTCTGCAAGCTCTCCAGGGCAACATAAAATGTGGGGCTCTGTGCTTTCTTTCCTTCTGAACAAGTGTTAGTGTTTTCTGCACAAACGCGACTCTGCGAAGCAATGTGAACACTTCTCCTTCCCAGGCACAGAGAAGGTGCTAGCAGGGAATTCTCTGCCTGCCTTTCCCCAGTGCTCTGCAAGCACTCCAGGGCAACATAAAATGTGGGGCTCTGTGCTTTCTTTCCTTCTGAACAAGTGTTAGTGTTTTCTGCACAAACGCGATTCTGCGAAGCAATGTGAACACTTCTCCTTCCCAGGCACAGAGAAGGTGCTAGCAGGGAATTCTCTGCCTGCCTTTCCCCAGTGCTCTGCAAGCTCTCCAGGGCAACATAAAATGTGGGGCTCTGTGATTTCTTTCCTTCTGAACAAGTGTTAGTGTTTTCTGCACAAACGCGATTCTGCGAAGCAATGTGAACACTTCTCCTTCCCAGGCACAGAGAAGGTGCTAGCAGGGAATTCTCTGCCTGCCTTTCCCCAGTGCTCTGCAAGCTCTCCAGGGCAACATAAAATGTGGGGCTCTGTGCTTTCTTTCCTTCTGAACAAGTGTTAGTGTTTTCTGCACAAACGCGATTCTGCGAAGCAATGTGAACACTTTTGCTTCCCAGGCACAGAGAAGGTGCTAGCAGGGAATTCTCTGCCTGCCTTTCCCCAGTGCTCTGCAAGCTCTCCAGGGCAACATAAAATGTGGGGCTCTGTGCTTTCTTTCCTTCTGAACAAGTGTTAGTGTTTTCTGCACAAACGCGATTCTGCGAAGCAATGTGAACACTTCTGCTTCCCAGGCACAGAGAAGGTGCTAGCAGGGAATTCTCTGCCTGCCTTTCCCCAGTGCTCTGCAAGCTCTCCAGGGCAACAGCAAATCTGGGGCTCTGTGCTTTCTTTCCTTCTGAACAAGTGTTAGTGTTTTCTGCACAAACGCGATTCTGCGAAGCAATGTGAACACTTTTGCTTCCCAGGCACAGAGAAGGTGCTAGCAGGGAATTCTCTGCCTGCCTTTCCCCAGTGCTCTGCAAGCTCTCCAGGGCAACATAAAATGTGGGGCTCTGTGCTTTCTTTCCTTCTGAACAAGTGTTAGTGTTTTCTGCACAAACGCGATTCTGCGAAGCAATGTGAACACTTCTGCTTCCCAGGCACAGAGAAGGTGCTAGCAGGGAATTCTCTGCCTGCCTTTCCCCAGTGCTCTGCAAGCTCTCCAGGGCAACATAAAATGTGGGGCTCTGTGCTTTCTTTCCTTCTGAACAAGTGTTAGTGTTTTCTGCACAAACGCGATTCTGCGAAGCAATGTGAACACTTCTCCTTCCCAGGCACAGAGAAGGTGCTAGCAGGGAATTCTCTGCCTGCCTTTCCCCAGTGCTCTGCAAGCTCTCCAGGGCAACATAAAATCTGGGGCTCTGTGATTTCTTTCCTTCTGAACAAGTGTTAGTGTTTTCTGCACAAACGCGATTCTGTGAAGCAATGTGAACACTTTTGCTTCCCAGGCACAGAGAAGGTGCTAGCAGGGAATTCTCTGCCTGCCTTTCCCCAGTGCTCTGCAAGCTCTCCAGGGCAACATAAAATGTGGGGCTCTGTGCTTTCTTTCCTTCTGAACAAGTGTTAGTGTTTTATGCACAAACGCGATTCTGCGAAGCAATGTGAACACTTCTCCTTCCCAGGCACAGAGAAGGTGCTAGCAGGGAATTCTCTGCCTGCCTTTCCCCAGTGCTCTGCAAGCTCTCCAGGGCAACAGAAAATGTGGGGCTCTGTGCTTTCTTTCCTTCTGAACAAGTGTTAGTGTTTTCTGCACAAACGCGATTCTGCGAAGCAATGTGAACACTTTTGCTTCCCAGGCACAGAGAAGGTGCTAGCAGGGAATTCTCTGCCTGCCTTTCCCCAGTGCTCTGCAAGCTCTCCAGGGCAACATAAAATGTGGGGCTCTGTGCTTTCTTTCCTTCTGAACAAGTGTTAGTGTTTTCTGCACAAACGCGATTCTGAGAAGCAATGTGAACACTTCTGCTTCCCAGGCACAGAGAAGGTTCTAGCAGGGAATTCTCTGCCTGCCTTTCCCCAGTGCTCTGCAAGCTCTCCAGGGCAACATAAAATGTGGGGCTCTGTGCTTTCTTTCCTTCTGAACAAGTGTTAGTGTTTTCTGCACAAACGCGATTCTGCGAAGCAATGTGAACACTTCTCCTTCCCAGGCACAGAGAAGGTGCTAGCAGGGAATTCTCTGCCTGCCTTTCCCCAGTGCTCTGCAAGCTCTCCAGGGCAACATAAAATGTGGGGCTCTGTGCTTTCTTTCCTTCTGAACAAGTGTTAGTGTTTTCTGCACAAACGCGATTCTGCGAAGCAATGTGAACACTTTTGCTTCCCAGGCACAGAGAAGGTGCTAGCAGGGAATTCTCTGCCTGCCTTTCCCCAGTGCTCTGCAAGCTCTCCAGGGCAACATAAAATGTGGGGCTCTGTGCTTTCTTTCCTTCTGAACAAGTGTTAGTGTTTTCTGCACAAACGCGATTCTGCGAAGCAATGTGAACACTTCTCCTTCCCAGGCACAGAGAAGGTGCTAGCAGGGAATTCTCTGCCTGCCTTTCCCCAGTGCTCTGCAAGCTCTCCAGGGCAACATAAAATGTGGGGCTCTGTGCTTTCTTTCCTTCTGAACAAGTGTTAGTGTTTTCTGCACAAACGCGATTCTGCGAAGCAATGTGAACACTTTTGCTTCCCAGGCACAGAGAAGGTGCTAGCAGGGAATTCTCTGCATGCCTTTCCCCAGTGCTCTGCAAGCTCTCCAGGGCAACATAAAATGTGGGGCTCTGTGCTTTCTTTCCTTCTGAACAAGTGTTAGTGTTTTCTGCACAAACGCGATTCTGCGAAGCAATGTGAACACTTCTCCTTCCCAGGCACAGAGAAGGTGCTAGCAGGGAATTCTCTGCCTGCCTTTCCCCAGTGCTCTGCAAGCTCTCCAGGGGAACATAAAATCTGGGGCTCTGTGCTTTCTTTCCTTCTGAACAAGTGTTAGTGTTTTCTGCACAAACGCGATTCTGCGAAGCAATGTGAACACTTCTCCTTCCCAGGCACAGAGAAGGTGCTAGCAGGGAATTCTCTGCCTGCCTTTCCCCAGTGCTCTGCAAGCTCTCCAGGGCAACATAAAATGTGGGGCTCTGTGCTTTCTTTCCTTCTGAACAAGTGTTAGTGTTTTCTGCACAAACGCGATTCTGCGAAGCAATGTGAACACTTCTCCTTCCCAGGCACAGAGAAGGTGCTAGCAGGGAATTCTCTGCCTGCCTTTCCCCAGTGCTCTGCAAGCACTCCAGGGCAACATAAAATGTGGGGCTCTGTGCTTTCTTTCCTTCTGAACAAGTGTTAGTGTTTTCTGCACAAACGCGATTCTGCGAAGCAATGTGAACACTTTTGCTTCCCAGGCACAGAGAAGGTGCTAGCAGGGAATTCTCTGCCTGCCTTTCCCCAGTGCTCTGCAAGCTCTCCAGGGCAACATAAAATGTGGGGCTCTGTGCTTTCTTTCCTTCTGAACAAGTGTTAGTGTTTTCTGCACAAACGCGATTCTGCGAAGCAATGTGAACACTTCTCCTTCCCAGGCACAGAGAAGGTGCTATCAGGGAATTCTCTGCATGCCTTTCCCCAGTGCTCTGCAAGCTCTCCAGGGCAACATAAAATGTGGGGCTCTGTGCTTTCTTTCCTTCTGAACAAGTGTTAGTGTTTTCTGCACAAACGCGATTCTGCGAAGCAATGTGAACACTTTTGCTTCCCAGGCACAGAGAAGGTTCTAGCAGGGAATTCTCTGCCTGCCTTTCCCCAGTGCTCTGCAAGCTCTCCAGGGCAACATAAAATGTGGGGCTCTGTGCTTTCTTTCCTTCTGAACAAGTGTTAGTGTTTTCTGCACAAACGCGATTCTGCGAAGCAATGTGAACACTTTTGCTTCCCAGGCACAGAGAAGGTTCTAGCAGGGAATTCTCTGCATGCCTTTCCCCAGTGCTCTGCAAGCTCTCCAGGGCAACATAAAATGTGGGGCTCTGTGCTTTCTTTCCTTCTGAACAAGTGTTAGTGTTTTCTGCACAAACGCGATTCTGCGAAGCAATGTGAACACTTCTCCTTCCCAGGCACAGAGAAGGTGCTAGCAGGGAATTCTCTGCCTGCCTTTCCCCAGTGCTCTGCAAGCTCTCCAGGGGAACATAAAATCTGGGGCTCTGTGCTTTCTTTCCTTCTGAACAAGTGTTAGTGTTTTCTGCACAAACGCGATTCTGCGAAGCAATGTGAACACTTCTCCTTCCCAGGCACAGAGAAGGTGCTAGCAGGGAATTCTCTGCCTGCCTTTCCCCAGTGCTCTGCAAGCACTCCAGGGCAACATAAAATGTGGGGCTCTGTGCTTTCTTTCCTTCTGAACAAGTGTTAGTGTTTTCTGCACAAACGCGATTCTGAGAAGCAATGTGAACACTTCTGCTTCCCAGGCACAGAGAAGGTGCTAGCAGGGAATTCTCTGCCTGCCTTTCCCCAGTGCTCTGCAAGCTCTCCAGGGCAACATAAAATGTGGGGCTCTGTGCTTTCTTTCCTTCTGAACAAGTGTTAGTGTTTTCTGCACAAACGCGATTCTGCGAAGCAATGTGAACACTTCTGCTTCCCAGGCACAGAGAAGGTGCTAGCAGGGAATTCTCTGCCTGCCTTTCCCCAGTGCTCTGCAAGCTCTCCAGGGCAACATAAAATGTGGGGCTCTGTGCTTTCTTTCCTTCTGAACAAGTGTTAGTGTTTTCTGCACAAACGCGATTCTGCGAAGCAATGTGAACACTTCTCCTTCCCAGGCACAGAGAAGGTGCTAGCAGGGAATTCTCTGCCTGCCTTTCCCCAGTGCTCTGCAAGCTCTCCAGGGCAACATAAAATCTGGGGCTCTGTGATTTCTTTCCTTCTGAACAAGTGTTAGTGTTTTCTGCACAAACGCGATTCTGTGAAGCAATGTGAACACTTTTGCTTCGCAGGCACAGAGAAGGTGCTAGCAGGGAATTCTCTGCCTGCCTTTCCCCAGTGCTCTGCAAGCTCTCCAGGGCAACATAAAATCTGGGGCTCTGTGATTTCTTTCCTTCTGAACAAGTGTTAGTGTTTTCTGCACAAACGCGATTCTGTGAAGCAATGTGAACACTTTTGCTTCCCAGGCACAGAGAAGGTGCTAGCAGGGAATTCTCTGCCTGCCTTTCCCCAGTGCTCTGCAAGCTCTCCAGGGCAACATAAAATGTGGGGCTCTGTGCTTTCTTTCCTTCTGAACAAGTGTTAGTGTTTTATGCACAAACGCGATTCTGCGAAGCAATGTGAACACTTCTCCTTCCCAGGCACAGAGAAGGTGCTAGCAGGGAATTCTCTGCCTGCCTTTCCCCAGTGCTCTGCAAGCTCTCCAGGGCAACATAAAATGTGGGGCTCTGTGCTTTCTTTCCTTCTGAACAAGTGTTAGTGTTTTCTGCACAAACGCGATTCTGAGAAGCAATGTGAACACTTCTGCTTCCCAGGCACAGAGAAGGTTCTAGCAGGGAATTCTCTGCCTGCCTTTCCCCAGTGCTCTGCAAGCTCTCCAGGGCAACATAAAATCTGGGGCTCTGTGCTTTCTTTCCTTCTGAACAAGTGTTAGTGTTTTCTGCACAAACGCGATTCTGCGAAGCAATGTGAACACTTCTCCTTCCCAGGCACAGAGAAGGTGCTAGCAGGGAATTCTCTGCCTGCCTTTCCCCAGTGCTCTGCAAGCTCTCCAGGGCAACATAAAATGTGGGGCTCTGTGCTTTCTTTCCTTCTGAACAAGTGTTAGTGTTTTCTGCACAAACGCGATTCTGCGAAGCAATGTGAACACTTTTGCTTCCCAGGCACAGAGAAGGTGCTAGCAGGGAATTCTCTGCCTGCCTTTCCCCAGTGCTCTGCAAGCTCTCCAGGGCAACATAAAATGTGGGGCTCTGTGATTTCTTTCCTTCTGAACAAGTGTTAGTGTTTTCTGCACAAACGCGATTCTGCGAAGCAATGTGAACACTTCTCCTTCCCAGGCACAGAGAAGGTGCTAGCAGGGAATTCTCTGCCTGCCTTTCCCCAGTGCTCTGCAAGCTCTCCAGGGGAACATAAAATCTGGGGCTCTGTGCTTTCTTTCCTTCTGAACAAGTGTTAGTGTTTTCTGCACAAACGCGATTCTGCGAAGCAATGTGAACACTTCTCCTTCCCAGGCACAGAGAAGGTGCTATCAGGGAATTCTCTGCCTTTCTTTCCCCAGTGCTCTGCAAGCTCTCCAGGGCAACATAAAATGTGGGGCTCTGTGCTTTCTTTCCTTCTGAACAAGTGTTAGTGTTTTCTGCACAAACGCGATTCTGCGAAGCAATGTGAACACTTCTCCTTCCCAGGCACAGAGAAGGTGCTAGCAGGGAATTCTCTGCCTGCCTTTCCCCAGTGCTCTGCAAGCACTCCAGGGCAACATAAAATGTGGGGCTCTGTGCTTTCTTTCCTTCTGAACAAGTGTTAGTGTTTTCTGCACAAACGCGATTCTGAGAAGCAATGTGAACACTTCTGCTTCCCAGGCACAGAGAAGGTGCTAGCAGGGAATTCTCTGCCTGCCTTTCCCCAGTGCTCTGCAAGCTCTCCAGGGCAACATAAAATGTGGGGCTCTGTGCTTTCTTTCCTTCTGAACAAGTGTTAGTGTTTTCTGCACAAACGCGATTCTGCGAAGCAATGTGAACACTTCTGCTTCCCAGGCACAGAGAAGGTGCTAGCAGGGAATTCTCTGCCTGCCTTTCCCCAGTGCTCTGCAAGCTCTCCAGGGCAACATAAAATGTGGGGCTCTGTGCTTTCTTTCCTTCTGAACAAGTGTTAGTGTTTTCTGCACAAACGCGATTCTGCGAAGCAATGTGAACACTTCTCCTTCCCAGGCACAGAGAAGGTGCTAGCAGGGAATTCTCTGCCTGCCTTTCCCCAGTGCTCTGCAAGCTCTCCAGGGCAACATAAAATGTGGGGCTCTGTGATTTCTTTCCTTCTGAACAAGTGTTAGTGTTTTCTGCACAAACGCGATTCTGTGAAGCAATGTGAACACTTTTGCTTCGCAGGCACAGAGAAGGTGCTAGCAGGGAATTCTCTGCCTGCCTTTCCCCAGTGCTCTGCAAGCTCTCCAGGGCAACATAAAATCTGGGGCTCTGTGATTTCTTTCCTTCTGAACAAGTGTTAGTGTTTTCTGCACAAACGCGATTCTGTGAAGCAATGTGAACACTTTTGCTTCCCAGGCACAGAGAAGGTGCTAGCAGGGAATTCTCTGCCTGCCTTTCCCCAGTGCTCTGCAAGCTCTCCAGGGCAACATAAAATGTGGGGCTCTGTGCTTTCTTTCCTTCTGAACAAGTGTTAGTGTTTTATGCACAAACGCGATTCTGCGAAGCAATGTGAACACTTCTCCTTCCCAGGCACAGAGAAGGTGCTAGCAGGGAATTCTCTGCCTGCCTTTCCCCAGTGCTCTGCAAGCTCTCCAGGGCAACATAAAATGTGGGGCTCTGTGCTTTCTTTCCTTCTGAACAAGTGTTAGTGTTTTCTGCACAAACGCGATTCTGCGAAGCAATGTGAACACTTCTCCTTCCCAGGCACAGAGAAGGTGCTAGCAGGGAATTCTCTGCCTGCCTTTCCCCAGTGCTCTGCAAGCTCTCCAGGGCAACAGAAAATGTGGGGCTCTGTGCTTTCTTTCCTTCTGAACAAGTGTTAGTGTTTTCTGCACAAACGCGATTCTGCGAAGCAATGTGAACACTTTTGCTTCCCAGGCACAGAGAAGGTGCTAGCAGGGAATTCTCTGCCTGCCTTTCCCCAGTGCTCTGCAAGCTCTCCAGGGCAACATAAAATGTGGGGCTCTGTGCTTTCTTTCCTTCTGAACAAGTGTTAGTGTTTTCTGCACAAACGCGATTCTGAGAAGCAATGTGAACACTTCTGCTTCCCAGGCACAGAGAAGGTTCTAGCAGGGAATTCTCTGCCTGCCTTTCCCCAGTGCTCTGCAAGCTCTCCAGGGCAACATAAAATGTGGGGCTCTGTGCTTTCTTTCCTTCTGAACAAGTGTTAGTGTTTTCTGCACAAACGCGATTCTGCGAAGCAATGTGAACACTTCTCCTTCCCAGGCACAGAGAAGGTGCTAGCAGGGAATTCTCTGCCTGCCTTTCCCCAGTGCTCTGCAAGCTCTCCAGGGCAACATAAAATGTGGGGCTCTGTGCTTTCTTTCCTTCTGAACAAGTGTTAGTGTTTTCTGCACAAACGCGATTCTGCGAAGCAATGTGAACACTTTTGCTTCCCAGGCACAGAGAAGGTGCTAGCAGGGAATTCTCTGCCTGCCTTTCCCCAGTGCTCTGCAAGCTCTCCAGGGCAACATAAAATGTGGGGCTCTGTGATTTCTTTCCTTCTGAACAAGTGTTAGTGTTTTCTGCACAAACGCGATTCTGCGAAGCAATGTGAACACTTCTCCTTCCCAGGCACAGAGAAGGTGCTAGCAGGGAATTCTCTGCCTGCCTTTCCCCAGTGCTCTGCAAGCTCTCCAGGGCAACATAAAATGTGGGGCTCTGTGCTTTCTTTCCTTCTGAACAAGTGTTAGTGTTTTCTGCACAAACGCGATTCTGCGAAGCAATGTGAACACTTCTCCTTCCCAGGCACAGAGAAGGTGCTAGCAGGGAATTCTCTGCCTGCCTTTCCCCAGTGCTCTGCAAGCTCTCCAGGGCAACATAAAATGTGGGGCTCTGTGCTTTCTTTCCTTCTGAACAAGTGTTAGTGTTTTCTGCACAAACGCGATTCTGCGAAGCAATGTGAACACTTTTGCTTCCCAGGCACAGAGAAGGTGCTAGCAGGGAATTCTCTGCATGCCTTTCCCCAGTGCTCTGCAAGCTCTCCAGGGCAACATAAAATGTGGGGCTCTGTGCTTTCTTTCCTTCTGAACAAGTGTTAGTGTTTTCTGCACAAACGCGATTCTGCGAAGCAATGTGAACACTTCTCCTTCCCAGGCACAGAGAAGGTGCTAGCAGGGAATTCTCTGCCTGCCTTTCCCCAGTGCTCTGCAAGCTCTCCAGGGGAACATAAAATCTGGGGCTCTGTGCTTTCTTTCCTTCTGAACAAGTGTTAGTGTTTTCTGCACAAACGCGATTCTGCGAAGCAATGTGAACACTTCTCCTTCCCAGGCACAGAGAAGGTGCTAGCAGGGAATTCTCTGCCTGCCTTTCCCCAGTGCTCTGCAAGCTCTCCAGGGCAACATAAAATGTGGGGCTCTGTGCTTTCTTTCCTTCTGAACAAGTGTTAGTGTTTTCTGCACAAACGCGATTCTGCGAAGCAATGTGAACACTTCTCCTTCCCAGGCACAGAGAAGGTGCTAGCAGGGAATTCTCTGCCTGCCTTTCCCCAGTGCTCTGCAAGCACTCCAGGGCAACATAAAATGTGGGGCTCTGTGCTTTCTTTCCTTCTGAACAAGTGTTAGTGTTTTCTGCACAAACGCGATTCTGCGAAGCAATGTGAACACTTCTCCTTCCCAGGCACAGAGAAGGTGCTAGCAGGGAATTTTCTGCCTGCCTTTCCCCAGTGCTCTGCAAGCTCTCCAGGGCAACATAAAATGTGGGGCTCTGTGCTTTCTTTCCTTCTGAACAAGTGTTAGTGTTTTCTGCACAAACGTGATTCTGAGAAGCAATGTGAACACTTCTCCTTCCCAGGCACAGAGAAGGTGCTAGCAGGGAATTCTCTGCCTGCCTTTCCCCAGTGCTCTGCAAGCTCTCCAGGGCAACATAAAATGTGGGGCTCTGTGCTTTCTTTCCTTCTGAACAAGTGTTAGTGTTTTCTGCACAAACGCGATTCTGCGAAGCAATGTGAACACTTTTGCTTCCCAGGCACAGAGAAGGTGCTAGCAGGGAATTCTCTGCCTGCCTTTCCCCAGTGCTCTGCAAGCTCTCCAGGGCAACATAAAATGTGGGGCTCTGTGCTTTCTTTCCTTCTGAACAAGTGTTAGTGTTTTCTGCACAAACGCGATTCTGCGAAGCAATGTGAACACTTCTCCTTCCCAGGCACAGAGAAGGTGCTATCAGGGAATTCTCTGCATGCCTTTCCCCAGTGCTCTGCAAGCTCTCCAGGGCAACATAAAATGTGGGGCTCTGTGCTTTCTTTCCTTCTGAACAAGTGTTAGTGTTTTCTGCACAAACGCGATTCTGCGAAGCAATGTGAACACTTTTGCTTCCCAGGCACAGAGAAGGTTCTAGCAGGGAATTCTCTGCCTGCCTTTCCCCAGTGCTCTGCAAGCTCTCCAGGGCAACATAAAATGTGGGGCTCTGTGCTTTCTTTCCTTCTGAACAAGTGTTAGTGTTTTCTGCACAAACGCGATTCTGCGAAGCAATGTGAACACTTTTGCTTCCCAGGCACAGAGAAGGTTCTAGCAGGGAATTCTCTGCATGCCTTTCCCCAGTGCTCTGCAAGCTCTCCAGGGCAACATAAAATGTGGGGCTCTGTGCTTTCTTTCCTTCTGAACAAGTGTTAGTGTTTTCTGCACAAACGCGATTCTGCGAAGCAATGTGAACACTTCTCCTTCCCAGGCACAGAGAAGGTGCTAGCAGGGAATTCTCTGCCTGCCTTTCCCCAGTGCTCTGCAAGCTCTCCAGGGGAACATAAAATCTGGGGCTCTGTGCTTTCTTTCCTTCTGAACAAGTGTTAGTGTTTTCTGCACAAACGCGATTCTGCGAAGCAATGTGAACACTTCTCCTTCCCAGGCACAGAGAAGGTGCTAGCAGGGAATTCTCTGCCTGCCTTTCCCCAGTGCTCTGCAAGCTCTCCAGGGCAACATAAAATGTGGGGCTCTGTGCTTTCTTTCCTTCTGAACAAGTGTTAGTGTTTTCTGCACAAACGCGATTCTGCGAAGCAATGTGAACACTTTTGCTTCCCAGGCACAGAGAAGGTGCTAGCAGGGAATTCTCTGCATGCCTTTCCCCAGTGCTCTGCAAGCTCTCCAGGGCAACATAAAATGTGGGGCTCTGTGCTTTCTTTCCTTCTGAACAAGTGTTAGTGTTTTCTGCACAAACGCGATTCTGCGAAGCAATGTGAACACTTCTCCTTCCCAGGCACAGAGAAGGTGCTAGCAGGGAATTCTCTGCCTGCCTTTCCCCAGTGCTCTGCAAGCTCTCCAGGGGAACATAAAATCTGGGGCTCTGTGCTTTCTTTCCTTCTGAACAAGTGTTAGTGTTTTCTGCACAAACGCGATTCTGCGAAGCAATGTGAACACTTCTCCTTCCCAGGCACAGAGAAGGTGCTAGCAGGGAATTCTCTGCCTGCCTTTCCCCAGTGCTCTGCAAGCTCTCCAGGGCAACATAAAATGTGGGGCTCTGTGCTTTCTTTCCTTCTGAACAAGTGTTAGTGTTTTCTGCACAAACGCGATTCTGCGAAGCAATGTGAACACTTCTCCTTCCCAGGCACAGAGAAGGTGCTAGCAGGGAATTCTCTGCCTGCCTTTCCCCAGTGCTCTGCAAGCACTCCAGGGCAACATAAAATGTGGGGCTCTGTGCTTTCTTTCCTTCTGAACAAGTGTTAGTGTTTTCTGCACAAACGCGATTCTGCGAAGCAATGTGAACACTTCTCCTTCCCAGGCACAGAGAAGGTGCTAGCAGGGAATTTTCTGCCTGCCTTTCCCCAGTGCTCTGCAAGCTCTCCAGGGCAACATAAAATGTGGGGCTCTGTGCTTTCTTTCCTTCTGAACAAGTGTTAGTGTTTTCTGCACAAACGTGATTCTGAGAAGCAATGTGAACACTTCTCCTTCCCAGGCACAGAGAAGGTGCTAGCAGGGAATTCTCTGCCTGCCTTTCCCCAGTGCTCTGCAAGCTCTCCAGGGCAACATAAAATGTGGGGCTCTGTGCTTTCTTTCCTTCTGAACAAGTGTTAGTGTTTTCTGCACAAACGCGATTCTGCGAAGCAATGTGAACACTTTTGCTTCCCAGGCACAGAGAAGGTGCTAGCAGGGAATTCTCTGCCTGCCTTTCCCCAGTGCTCTGCAAGCTCTCCAGGGCAACATAAAATGTGGGGCTCTGTGCTTTCTTTCCTTCTGAACAAGTGTTAGTGTTTTCTGCACAAACGCGATTCTGCGAAGCAATGTGAACACTTCTCCTTCCCAGGCACAGAGAAGGTGCTATCAGGGAATTCTCTGCATGCCTTTCCCCAGTGCTCTGCAAGCTCTCCAGGGCAACATAAAATGTGGGGCTCTGTGCTTTCTTTCCTTCTGAACAAGTGTTAGTGTTTTCTGCACAAACGCGATTCTGCGAAGCAATGTGAACACTTTTGCTTCCCAGGCACAGAGAAGGTTCTAGCAGGGAATTCTCTGCCTGCCTTTCCCCAGTGCTCTGCAAGCTCTCCAGGGCAACATAAAATGTGGGGCTCTGTGCTTTCTTTCCTTCTGAACAAGTGTTAGTGTTTTCTGCACAAACGCGATTCTGCGAAGCAATGTGAACACTTTTGCTTCCCAGGCACAGAGAAGGTTCTAGCAGGGAATTCTCTGCATGCCTTTCCCCAGTGCTCTGCAAGCTCTCCAGGGCAACATAAAATGTGGGGCTCTGTGCTTTCTTTCCTTCTGAACAAGTGTTAGTGTTTTCTGCACAAACGCGATTCTGCGAAGCAATGTGAACACTTCTCCTTCCCAGGCACAGAGAAGGTGCTAGCAGGGAATTCTCTGCCTGCCTTTCCCCAGTGCTCTGCAAGCTCTCCAGGGGAACATAAAATCTGGGGCTCTGTGCTTTCTTTCCTTCTGAACAAGTGTTAGTGTTTTCTGCACAAACGCGATTCTGCGAAGCAATGTGAACACTTCTCCTTCCCAGGCACAGAGAAGGTGCTATCAGGGAATTCTCTGCCTTTCTTTCCCCAGTGCTCTGCAAGCTCTCCAGGGCAACATAAAATGTGGGGCTCTGTGCTTTCTTTCCTTCTGAACAAGTGTTAGTGTTTTCTGCACAAACGCGATTCTGCGAAGCAATGTGAACACTTCTCCTTCCCAGGCACAGAGAAGGTGCTAGCAGGGAATTCTCTGCCTGCCTTTCCCCAGTGCTCTGCAAGCACTCCAGGGCAACATAAAATGTGGGGCTCTGTGCTTTCTTTCCTTCTGAACAAGTGTTAGTGTTTTCTGCACAAACGCGATTCTGAGAAGCAATGTGAACACTTCTGCTTCCCAGGCACAGAGAAGGTGCTAGCAGGGAATTCTCTGCCTGCCTTTCCCCAGTGCTCTGCAAGCTCTCCAGGGCAACATAAAATCTGGGGCTCTGTGCTTTCTTTCCTTCTGAACAAGTGTTAGTGTTTTCTGCACAAACGCGATTCTGCGAAGCAATGTGAACACTTCTGCTTCCCAGGCACAGAGAAGGTGCTAGCAGGGAATTCTCTGCCTGCCTTTCCCCAGTGCTCTGCAAGCTCTCCAGGGCAACATAAAATGTGGGGCTCTGTGCTTTCTTTCCTTCTGAACAAGTGTTAGTGTTTTCTGCACAAACGCGATTCTGCGAAGCAATGTGAACACTTCTCCTTCCCAGGCACAGAGAAGGTGCTAGCAGGGAATTCTCTGCCTGCCTTTCCCCAGTGCTCTGCAAGCTCTCCAGGGCAACATAAAATCTGGGGCTCTGTGATTTCTTTCCTTCTGAACAAGTGTTAGTGTTTTCTGCACAAACGCGATTCTGTGAAGCAATGTGAACACTTTTGCTTCGCAGGCACAGAGAAGGTGCTAGCAGGGAATTCTCTGCCTGCCTTTCCCCAGTGCTCTGCAAGCTCTCCAGGGCAACATAAAATCTGGGGCTCTGTGATTTCTTTCCTTCTGAACAAGTGTTAGTGTTTTCTGCACAAACGCGATTCTGTGAAGCAATGTGAACACTTTTGCTTCCCAGGCACAGAGAAGGTGCTAGCAGGGAATTCTCTGCCTGCCTTTCCCCAGTGCTCTGCAAGCTCTCCAGGGCAACATAAAATGTGGGGCTCTGTGCTTTCTTTCCTTCTGAACAAGTGTTAGTGTTTTATGCACAAACGCGATTCTGCGAAGCAATGTGAACACTTCTCCTTCCCAGGCACAGAGAAGGTGCTAGCAGGGAATTCTCTGCCTGCCTTTCCCCAGTGCTCTGCAAGCTCTCCAGGGCAACATAAAATGTGGGGCTCTGTGCTTTCTTTCCTTCTGAACAAGTGTTAGTGTTTTCTGCACAAACGCGATTCTGCGAAGCAATGTGAACACTTCTCCTTCCCAGGCACAGAGAAGGTGCTAGCAGGGAATTCTCTGCCTGCCTTTCCCCAGTGCTCTGCAAGCTCTCCAGGGCAACATAAAATGTGGGGCTCTGTGCTTTCTTTCCTTCTGAACAAGTGTTAGTGTTTTCTGCACAAACGCGATTCTGCGAAGCAATGTGAACACTTTTGCTTCCCAGGCACAGAGAAGGTGCTAGCAGGGAATTCTCTGCCTGCCTTTCCCCAGTGCTCTGCAAGCTCTCCAGGGCAACATAAAATGTGGGGCTCTGTGCTTTCTTTCCTTCTGAACAAGTGTTAGTGTTTTCTGCACAAACGCGATTCTGCGAAGCAATGTGAACACTTGTGCTTCCCAGGCACAGAGAAGGTGCTAGCAGGGAATTCTCTGCCTGCCTTTCCCCAGTGCTCTGCAAGCTCTCCAGGGCAACATAAAATGTGGGGCTCTGTGCTTTCTTTCCTTCTGAACAAGTGTTAGTGTTTTCTGCACAAACGCGATTCTGCGAAGCAATGTGAACACTTCTGCTTCCCAGGCACAGAGAAGGTGCTAGCAGGGAATTCTCTGCCTGCCTTTCCCCAGTGCTCTGCAAGCTCTCCAGGGCAACATAAAATGTGGGGCTCTGTGCTTTCTTTCCTTCTGAACAAGTGTTAGTGTTTTCTGCACAAACGCGATTCTGCGAAGCAATGTGAACACTTCTCCTTCCCAGGCACAGAGAAGGTGCTAGCAGGGAATTCTCTGCCTGCCTTTCCCCAGTGCTCTGCAAGCTCTCCAGGGCAACATAAAATGTGGGGCTCTGTGATTTCTTTCCTTCTGAACAAGTGTTAGTGTTTTCTGCACAAACGCGATTCTGTGAAGCAATGTGAACACTTTTGCTTCGCAGGCACAGAGAAGGTGCTAGCAGGGAATTCTCTGCCTGCCTTTCCCCAGTGCTCTGCAAGCTCTCCAGGGCAACATAAAATCTGGGGCTCTGTGATTTCTTTCCTTCTGAACAAGTGTTAGTGTTTTCTGCACAAACGCGATTCTGTGAAGCAATGTGAACACTTTTGCTTCCCAGGCACAGAGAAGGTGCTAGCAGGGAATTCTCTGCCTGCCTTTCCCCAGTGCTCTGCAAGCTCTCCAGGGCAACATAAAATGTGGGGCTCTGTGCTTTCTTTCCTTCTGAACAAGTGTTAGTGTTTTATGCACAAACGCGATTCTGCGAAGCAATGTGAACACTTCTCCTTCCCAGGCACAGAGAAGGTGCTAGCAGGGAATTCTCTGCCTGCCTTTCCCCAGTGCTCTGCAAGCTCTCCAGGGCAACATAAAATGTGGGGCTCTGTGCTTTCTTTCCTTCTGAACAAGTGTTAGTGTTTTCTGCACAAACGCGATTCTGCGAAGCAATGTGAACACTTCTCCTTCCCAGGCACAGAGAAGGTGCTAGCAGGGAATTCTCTGCCTGCCTTTCCCCAGTGCTCTGCAAGCTCTCCAGGGCAACAGAAAATGTGGGGCTCTGTGCTTTCTTTCCTTCTGAACAAGTGTTAGTGTTTTCTGCACAAACGCGATTCTGCGAAGCAATGTGAACACTTTTGCTTCCCAGGCACAGAGAAGGTGCTAGCAGGGAATTCTCTGCCTGCCTTTCCCCAGTGCTCTGCAAGCTCTCCAGGGCAACATAAAATGTGGGGCTCTGTGCTTTCTTTCCTTCTGAACAAGTGTTAGTGTTTTCTGCACAAACGCGATTCTGAGAAGCAATGTGAACACTTCTGCTTCCCAGGCACAGAGAAGGTTCTAGCAGGGAATTCTCTGCCTGCCTTTCCCCAGTGCTCTGCAAGCTCTCCAGGGCAACATAAAATGTGGGGCTCTGTGCTTTCTTTCCTTCTGAACAAGTGTTAGTGTTTTCTGCACAAACGCGATTCTGCGAAGCAATGTGAACACTTCTCCTTCCCAGGCACAGAGAAGGTGCTAGCAGGGAATTCTCTGCCTGCCTTTCCCCAGTGCTCTGCAAGCTCTCCAGGGCAACATAAAATGTGGGGCTCTGTGCTTTCTTTCCTTCTGAACAAGTGTTAGTGTTTTCTGCACAAACGCGATTCTGCGAAGCAATGTGAACACTTTTGCTTCCCAGGCACAGAGAAGGTGCTAGCAGGGAATTCTCTGCCTGCCTTTCCCCAGTGCTCTGCAAGCTCTCCAGGGCAACATAAAATGTGGGGCTCTGTGATTTCTTTCCTTCTGAACAAGTGTTAGTGTTTTCTGCACAAACGCGATTCTGCGAAGCAATGTGAACACTTCTCCTTCCCAGGCACAGAGAAGGTGCTAGCAGGGAATTCTCTGCCTGCCTTTCCCCAGTGCTCTGCAAGCTCTCCAGGGCAACATAAAATGTGGGGCTCTGTGCTTTCTTTCCTTCTGAACAAGTGTTAGTGTTTTCTGCACAAACGCGATTCTGCGAAGCAATGTGAACACTTCTCCTTCCCAGGCACAGAGAAGGTGCTAGCAGGGAATTCTCTGCCTGCCTTTCCCCAGTGCTCTGCAAGCTCTCCAGGGCAACATAAAATGTGGGGCTCTGTGCTTTCTTTCCTTCTGAACAAGTGTTAGTGTTTTCTGCACAAACGCGATTCTGCGAAGCAATGTGAACACTTTTGCTTCCCAGGCACAGAGAAGGTGCTAGCAGGGAATTCTCTGCATGCCTTTCCCCAGTGCTCTGCAAGCTCTCCAGGGCAACATAAAATGTGGGGCTCTGTGCTTTCTTTCCTTCTGAACAAGTGTTAGTGTTTTCTGCACAAACGCGATTCTGCGAAGCAATGTGAACACTTCTCCTTCCCAGGCACAGAGAAGGTGCTAGCAGGGAATTCTCTGCCTGCCTTTCCCCAGTGCTCTGCAAGCTCTCCAGGGGAACATAAAATCTGGGGCTCTGTGCTTTCTTTCCTTCTGAACAAGTGTTAGTGTTTTCTGCACAAACGCGATTCTGCGAAGCAATGTGAACACTTCTCCTTCCCAGGCACAGAGAAGGTGCTAGCAGGGAATTCTCTGCCTGCCTTTCCCCAGTGCTCTGCAAGCTCTCCAGGGCAACATAAAATGTGGGGCTCTGTGCTTTCTTTCCTTCTGAACAAGTGTTAGTGTTTTCTGCACAAACGCGATTCTGCGAAGCAATGTGAACACTTCTCCTTCCCAGGCACAGAGAAGGTGCTAGCAGGGAATTCTCTGCCTGCCTTTCCCCAGTGCTCTGCAAGCACTCCAGGGCAACATAAAATGTGGGGCTCTGTGCTTTCTTTCCTTCTGAACAAGTGTTAGTGTTTTCTGCACAAACGCGATTCTGCGAAGCAATGTGAACACTTCTCCTTCCCAGGCACAGAGAAGGTGCTAGCAGGGAATTTTCTGCCTGCCTTTCCCCAGTGCTCTGCAAGCTCTCCAGGGCAACATAAAATGTGGGGCTCTGTGCTTTCTTTCCTTCTGAACAAGTGTTAGTGTTTTCTGCACAAACGTGATTCTGAGAAGCAATGTGAACACTTCTCCTTCCCAGGCACAGAGAAGGTGCTAGCAGGGAATTCTCTGCCTGCCTTTCCCCAGTGCTCTGCAAGCTCTCCAGGGCAACATAAAATGTGGGGCTCTGTGCTTTCTTTCCTTCTGAACAAGTGTTAGTGTTTTCTGCACAAACGCGATTCTGCGAAGCAATGTGAACACTTTTGCTTCCCAGGCACAGAGAAGGTGCTAGCAGGGAATTCTCTGCCTGCCTTTCCCCAGTGCTCTGCAAGCTCTCCAGGGCAACATAAAATGTGGGGCTCTGTGCTTTCTTTCCTTCTGAACAAGTGTTAGTGTTTTCTGCACAAACGCGATTCTGCGAAGCAATGTGAACACTTCTCCTTCCCAGGCACAGAGAAGGTGCTATCAGGGAATTCTCTGCATGCCTTTCCCCAGTGCTCTGCAAGCTCTCCAGGGCAACATAAAATGTGGGGCTCTGTGCTTTCTTTCCTTCTGAACAAGTGTTAGTGTTTTCTGCACAAACGCGATTCTGCGAAGCAATGTGAACACTTTTGCTTCCCAGGCACAGAGAAGGTTCTAGCAGGGAATTCTCTGCCTGCCTTTCCCCAGTGCTCTGCAAGCTCTCCAGGGCAACATAAAATGTGGGGCTCTGTGCTTTCTTTCCTTCTGAACAAGTGTTAGTGTTTTCTGCACAAACGCGATTCTGCGAAGCAATGTGAACACTTTTGCTTCCCAGGCACAGAGAAGGTTCTAGCAGGGAATTCTCTGCATGCCTTTCCCCAGTGCTCTGCAAGCTCTCCAGGGCAACATAAAATGTGGGGCTCTGTGCTTTCTTTCCTTCTGAACAAGTGTTAGTGTTTTCTGCACAAACGCGATTCTGCGAAGCAATGTGAACACTTCTCCTTCCCAGGCACAGAGAAGGTGCTAGCAGGGAATTCTCTGCCTGCCTTTCCCCAGTGCTCTGCAAGCTCTCCAGGGGAACATAAAATCTGGGGCTCTGTGCTTTCTTTCCTTCTGAACAAGTGTTAGTGTTTTCTGCACAAACGCGATTCTGCGAAGCAATGTGAACACTTCTCCTTCCCAGGCACAGAGAAGGTGCTAGCAGGGAATTCTCTGCCTGCCTTTCCCCAGTGCTCTGCAAGCTCTCCAGGGCAACATAAAATGTGGGGCTCTGTGCTTTCTTTCCTTCTGAACAAGTGTTAGTGTTTTCTGCACAAACGCGATTCTGCGAAGCAATGTGAACACTTTTGCTTCCCAGGCACAGAGAAGGTGCTAGCAGGGAATTCTCTGCATGCCTTTCCCCAGTGCTCTGCAAGCTCTCCAGGGCAACATAAAATGTGGGGCTCTGTGCTTTCTTTCCTTCTGAACAAGTGTTAGTGTTTTCTGCACAAACGCGATTCTGCGAAGCAATGTGAACACTTCTCCTTCCCAGGCACAGAGAAGGTGCTAGCAGGGAATTCTCTGCCTGCCTTTCCCCAGTGCTCTGCAAGCTCTCCAGGGGAACATAAAATCTGGGGCTCTGTGCTTTCTTTCCTTCTGAACAAGTGTTAGTGTTTTCTGCACAAACGCGATTCTGCGAAGCAATGTGAACACTTCTCCTTCCCAGGCACAGAGAAGGTGCTAGCAGGGAATTCTCTGCCTGCCTTTCCCCAGTGCTCTGCAAGCTCTCCAGGGCAACATAAAATGTGGGGCTCTGTGCTTTCTTTCCTTCTGAACAAGTGTTAGTGTTTTCTGCACAAACGCGATTCTGCGAAGCAATGTGAACACTTCTCCTTCCCAGGCACAGAGAAGGTGCTAGCAGGGAATTCTCTGCCTGCCTTTCCCCAGTGCTCTGCAAGCACTCCAGGGCAACATAAAATGTGGGGCTCTGTGCTTTCTTTCCTTCTGAACAAGTGTTAGTGTTTTCTGCACAAACGCGATTCTGCGAAGCAATGTGAACACTTCTCCTTCCCAGGCACAGAGAAGGTGCTAGCAGGGAATTTTCTGCCTGCCTTTCCCCAGTGCTCTGCAAGCTCTCCAGGGCAACATAAAATGTGGGGCTCTGTGCTTTCTTTCCTTCTGAACAAGTGTTAGTGTTTTCTGCACAAACGTGATTCTGAGAAGCAATGTGAACACTTCTCCTTCCCAGGCACAGAGAAGGTGCTAGCAGGGAATTCTCTGCCTGCCTTTCCCCAGTGCTCTGCAAGCTCTCCAGGGCAACATAAAATGTGGGGCTCTGTGCTTTCTTTCCTTCTGAACAAGTGTTAGTGTTTTCTGCACAAACGCGATTCTGCGAAGCAATGTGAACACTTTTGCTTCCCAGGCACAGAGAAGGTGCTAGCAGGGAATTCTCTGCCTGCCTTTCCCCAGTGCTCTGCAAGCTCTCCAGGGCAACATAAAATGTGGGGCTCTGTGCTTTCTTTCCTTCTGAACAAGTGTTAGTGTTTTCTGCACAAACGCGATTCTGCGAAGCAATGTGAACACTTCTCCTTCCCAGGCACAGAGAAGGTGCTATCAGGGAATTCTCTGCATGCCTTTCCCCAGTGCTCTGCAAGCTCTCCAGGGCAACATAAAATGTGGGGCTCTGTGCTTTCTTTCCTTCTGAACAAGTGTTAGTGTTTTCTGCACAAACGCGATTCTGCGAAGCAATGTGAACACTTTTGCTTCCCAGGCACAGAGAAGGTTCTAGCAGGGAATTCTCTGCCTGCCTTTCCCCAGTGCTCTGCAAGCTCTCCAGGGCAACATAAAATGTGGGGCTCTGTGCTTTCTTTCCTTCTGAACAAGTGTTAGTGTTTTCTGCACAAACGCGATTCTGCGAAGCAATGTGAACACTTTTGCTTCCCAGGCACAGAGAAGGTTCTAGCAGGGAATTCTCTGCATGCCTTTCCCCAGTGCTCTGCAAGCTCTCCAGGGCAACATAAAATGTGGGGCTCTGTGCTTTCTTTCCTTCTGAACAAGTGTTAGTGTTTTCTGCACAAACGCGATTCTGCGAAGCAATGTGAACACTTCTCCTTCCCAGGCACAGAGAAGGTGCTAGCAGGGAATTCTCTGCCTGCCTTTCCCCAGTGCTCTGCAAGCTCTCCAGGGGAACATAAAATCTGGGGCTCTGTGCTTTCTTTCCTTCTGAACAAGTGTTAGTGTTTTCTGCACAAACGCGATTCTGCGAAGCAATGTGAACACTTCTCCTTCCCAGGCACAGAGAAGGTGCTATCAGGGAATTCTCTGCCTTTCTTTCCCCAGTGCTCTGCAAGCTCTCCAGGGCAACATAAAATGTGGGGCTCTGTGCTTTCTTTCCTTCTGAACAAGTGTTAGTGTTTTCTGCACAAACGCGATTCTGCGAAGCAATGTGAACACTTCTCCTTCCCAGGCACAGAGAAGGTGCTAGCAGGGAATTCTCTGCCTGCCTTTCCCCAGTGCTCTGCAAGCACTCCAGGGCAACATAAAATGTGGGGCTCTGTGCTTTCTTTCCTTCTGAACAAGTGTTAGTGTTTTCTGCACAAACGCGATTCTGAGAAGCAATGTGAACACTTCTGCTTCCCAGGCACAGAGAAGGTGCTAGCAGGGAATTCTCTGCCTGCCTTTCCCCAGTGCTCTGCAAGCTCTCCAGGGCAACATAAAATCTGGGGCTCTGTGCTTTCTTTCCTTCTGAACAAGTGTTAGTGTTTTCTGCACAAACGCGATTCTGCGAAGCAATGTGAACACTTCTGCTTCCCAGGCACAGAGAAGGTGCTAGCAGGGAATTCTCTGCCTGCCTTTCCCCAGTGCTCTGCAAGCTCTCCAGGGCAACATAAAATGTGGGGCTCTGTGCTTTCTTTCCTTCTGAACAAGTGTTAGTGTTTTCTGCACAAACGCGATTCTGCGAAGCAATGTGAACACTTCTCCTTCCCAGGCACAGAGAAGGTGCTAGCAGGGAATTCTCTGCCTGCCTTTCCCCAGTGCTCTGCAAGCTCTCCAGGGCAACATAAAATCTGGGGCTCTGTGATTTCTTTCCTTCTGAACAAGTGTTAGTGTTTTCTGCACAAACGCGATTCTGTGAAGCAATGTGAACACTTTTGCTTCGCAGGCACAGAGAAGGTGCTAGCAGGGAATTCTCTGCCTGCCTTTCCCCAGTGCTCTGCAAGCTCTCCAGGGCAACATAAAATCTGGGGCTCTGTGATTTCTTTCCTTCTGAACAAGTGTTAGTGTTTTCTGCACAAACGCGATTCTGTGAAGCAATGTGAACACTTTTGCTTCCCAGGCACAGAGAAGGTGCTAGCAGGGAATTCTCTGCCTGCCTTTCCCCAGTGCTCTGCAAGCTCTCCAGGGCAACATAAAATGTGGGGCTCTGTGCTTTCTTTCCTTCTGAACAAGTGTTAGTGTTTTATGCACAAACGCGATTCTGCGAAGCAATGTGAACACTTCTCCTTCCCAGGCACAGAGAAGGTGCTAGCAGGGAATTCTCTGCCTGCCTTTCCCCAGTGCTCTGCAAGCTCTCCAGGGCAACATAAAATGTGGGGCTCTGTGCTTTCTTTCCTTCTGAACAAGTGTTAGTGTTTTCTGCACAAACGCGATTCTGCGAAGCAATGTGAACACTTCTCCTTCCCAGGCACAGAGAAGGTGCTAGCAGGGAATTCTCTGCCTGCCTTTCCCCAGTGCTCTGCAAGCTCTCCAGGGCAACATAAAATGTGGGGCTCTGTGCTTTCTTTCCTTCTGAACAAGTGTTAGTGTTTTCTGCACAAACGCGATTCTGCGAAGCAATGTGAACACTTTTGCTTCCCAGGCACAGAGAAGGTGCTAGCAGGGAATTCTCTGCCTGCCTTTCCCCAGTGCTCTGCAAGCTCTCCAGGGCAACATAAAATGTGGGGCTCTGTGCTTTCTTTCCTTCTGAACAAGTGTTAGTGTTTTCTGCACAAACGCGATTCTGCGAAGCAATGTGAACACTTGTGCTTCCCAGGCACAGAGAAGGTGCTAGCAGGGAATTCTCTGCCTGCCTTTCCCCAGTGCTCTGCAAGCTCTCCAGGGCAACATAAAATGTGGGGCTCTGTGCTTTCTTTCCTTCTGAACAAGTGTTAGTGTTTTCTGCACAAACGCGATTCTGCGAAGCAATGTGAACACTTCTCCTTCCCAGGCACAGAGAAGGTGCTAGCAGGGAATTCTCTGCCTGCCTTTCCCCAGTGCTCTGCAAGCTCTCCAGGGCAACATAAAATGTGGGGCTCTGTGCTTTCTTTCCTTCTGAACAAGTGTTAGTGTTTTCTGCACAAACGCGATTCTGCGAAGCAATGTGAACACTTCTCCTTCCCAGGCACAGAGAAGGTGCTAGCAGGGAATTCTCTGCCTGCCTTTCCCCAGTGCTCTGCAAGCTCTCCAGGGCAACATAAAATGTGGGGCTCTGTGCTTTCTTTCCTTCTGAACAAGTGTTAGTGTTTTCTGCACAAACGCGATTCTGCGAAGCAATGTGAACACTTTTGCTTCCCAGGCACAGAGAAGGTTCTAGCAGGGAATTCTCTGCATGCCTTTCCCCAGTGCTCTGCAAGCTCTCCAGGGCAACATAAAATGTGGGGCTCTGTGCTTTCTTTCCTTCTGAACAAGTGTTAGTGTTTTCTGCACAAACGCGATTCTGCGAAGCAATGTGAACACTTCTCCTTCCCAGGCACAGAGAAGGTGCTAGCAGGGAATTCTCTGCCTGCCTTTCCCCAGTGCTCTGCAAGCTCTCCAGGGGAACATAAAATCTGGGGCTCTGTGCTTTCTTTCCTTCTGAACAAGTGTTAGTGTTTTCTGCACAAACGCGATTCTGCGAAGCAATGTGAACACTTCTCCTTCCCAGGCACAGAGAAGGTGCTAGCAGGGAATTCTCTGCCTGCCTTTCCCCAGTGCTCTGCAAGCTCTCCAGGGCAACATAAAATGTGGGGCTCTGTGCTTTCTTTCCTTCTGAACAAGTGTTAGTGTTTTCTGCACAAACGCGATTCTGCGAAGCAATGTGAACACTTCTCCTTCCCAGGCACAGAGAAGGTGCTAGCAGGGAATTCTCTGCCTGCCTTTCCCCAGTGCTCTGCAAGCACTCCAGGGCAACATAAAATGTGGGGCTCTGTGCTTTCTTTCCTTCTGAACAAGTGTTAGTGTTTTCTGCACAAACGCGATTCTGCGAAGCAATGTGAACACTTTTGCTTCCCAGGCACAGAGAAGGTGCTAGCAGGGAATTCTCTGCCTGCCTTTCCCCAGTGCTCTGCAAGCTCTCCAGGGCAACATAAAATGTGGGGCTCTGTGCTTTCTTTCCTTCTGAACAAGTGTTAGTGTTTTCTGCACAAACGCGATTCTGCGAAGCAATGTGAACACTTCTCCTTCCCAGGCACAGAGAAGGTGCTATCAGGGAATTCTCTGCCTTTCTTTCCCCAGTGCTCTGCAAGCTCTCCAGGGGAACATAAAATCTGGGGCTCTGTGCTTTCTTTCCTTCTGAACAAGTGTTAGTGTTTTCTGCACAAACGCGATTCTGAGAAGCAATGTGAACACTTCTCCTTCCCAGGCACAGAGAAGGTGCTAGCAGGGAATTCTCTGCCTGCCTTTCCCCAGTGCTCTGCAAGCTCTCCAGGGCAACATAAAATGTGGGGCTCTGTGCTTTCTTTCCTTCTGAACAAGTGTTAGTGTTTTCTGCACAAACGCGATTCTGCGAAGCAATGTGAACACTTCTCCTTCCCAGGCACAGAGAAGGTGCTAGCAGGGAATTCTCTGCCTGCCTTTCCCCAGTGCTCTGCAAGCACTCCAGGGCAACATAAAATGTGGGGCTCTGTGCTTTCTTTCCTTCTGAACAAGTGTTAGTGTTTTCTGCACAAACGCGATTCTGCGAAGCAATGTGAACACTTCTGCTTCCCAGGCACAGAGAAGGTGCTAGCAGGGAATTCTCTGCCTGCCTTTCCCCAGTGCTCTGCAAGCTCTCCAGGGCAACAGCAAATCTGGGGCTCTGTGCTTTCTTTCCTTCTGAACAAGTGTTAGTGTTTTCTGCACAAACGCGATTCTGCGAAGCAATGTGAACACTTTTGCTTCCCAGGCACAGAGAAGGTGCTAGCAGGGAATTCTCTGCCTGCCTTTCCCCAGTGCTCTGCAAGCTCTCCAGGGGAACATAAAATGTGGGGCTCTGTGCTTTCTTTCCTTCTGAACAAGTGTTAGTGTTTTCTGCACAAACGCGATTCTGCGAAGCAATGTGAACACTTCTGCTTCCCAGGCACAGAGAAGGTGCTAGCAGGGAATTCTCTGCCTGCCTTTCCCCAGTGCTCTGCAAGCTCTCCAGGGCAACATAAAATGTGGGGCTCTGTGCTTTCTTTCCTTCTGAACAAGTGTTAGTGTTTTCTGCACAAACGCGATTCTGCGAAGCAATGTGAACACTTCTCCTTCCCAGGCACAGAGAAGGTGCTAGCAGGGAATTCTCTGCCTGCCTTTCCCCAGTGCTCTGCAAGCTCTCCAGGGCAACATAAAATGTGGGGCTCTGTGCTTTCTTTCCTTCTGAACAAGTGTTAGTGTTTTCTGCACAAACGCGATTCTGCGAAGCAATGTGAACACTTCTCCTTCCCAGGCACAGAGAAGGTGCTAGCAGGGAATTCTCTGCCTGCCTTTCCCCAGTGCTCTGCAAGCACTCCAGGGCAACATAAAATGTGGGGCTCTGTGCTTTCTTTCCTTCTGAACAAGTGTTAGTGTTTTCTGCACAAACGCGATTCTGCGAAGCAATGTGAACACTTTTGCTTCCCAGGCACAGAGAAGGTGCTAGCAGGGAATTCTCTGCCTGCCTTTCCCCAGTGCTCTGCACGCTCTCCAGGGCAACATAAAATGTGGGGCTCTGTGCTTTCTTTCCTTCTGAACAAGTGTTAGTGTTTTCTGCACAAACGCGATTCTGCGAAGCAATGTGAACACTTCTCCTTCCCAGGCACAGAGAAGGTGCTATCAGGGAATTCTCTGCCTTTCTTTCCCCAGTGCTCTGCAAGCTCTCCAGGCGAACATAAAATCTGGGGCTCTGTGCTTTCTTTCCTTCTGAACAAGTGTTAGTGTTTTCTGCACAAACGCGATTCTGCGAAGCAATGTGAACACTTCTCCTTCCCAGGCACAGAGAAGGTGCTAGCAGGGAATTCTCTGCCTGCCTTTCCCCAGTGCTCTGCAAGCACTCCAGGGCAACATAAAATGTGGGGCTCTGTGCTTTCTTTCCTTCTGAACAAGTGTTAGTGTTTTCTGCACAAACGCGATTCTGCGAAGCAATGTGAACACTTCTGCTTCCCAGGCACAGAGAAGGTGCTAGCAGGGAATTCTCTGCCTGCCTTTCCCCAGTGCTCTGCAAGCTCTCCAGGGCAACATCAAATCTGGGGCTCTGTGCTTTCTTTCCTTCTGAACAAGTGTTAGTGTTTTCTGCACAAACGCGATTCTGAGAAGCAATGTGAACACTTCTGCTTCCCAGGCACAGAGAAGGTTCTAGCAGGGAATTCTCTGCCTGCCTTTCCCCAGTGCTCTGCAAGCTCTCCAGGGCAACATAAAATGTGGGGCTCTGTGCTTTCTTTCCTTCTGAACAAGTGTTAGTGTTTTCTGCACAAACGCGATTCTGCGAAGCAATGTGAACACTTCTCCTTCCCAGGCACAGAGAAGGTGCTAGCAGGGAATTCTCTGCCTGCCTTTCCCCAGTGCTCTGCAAGCACTCCAGGGCAACATAAAATGTGGGGCTCTGTGCTTTCTTTCCTTCTGAACAAGTGTTAGTGTTTTCTGCACAAACGCGATTCTGCGAAGCAATGTGAACACTTTTGCTTCCCAGGCACAGAGAAGGTGCTAGCAGGGAATTCTCTGCCTGCCTTTCCCCAGTGCTCTGCAAGCTCTCCAGGGCAACATAAAATGTGGGGCTCTGTGCTTTCTTTCCTTCTGAACAAGTGTTAGTGTTTTCTGCACAAACGCGATTCTGCGAAGCAATGTGAACACTTCTCCTTCCCAGGCACAGAGAAGGTGCTATCAGGGAATTCTCTGCCTTTCTTTCCCCAGTGCTCTGCAAGCTCTCCAGGGGAACATAAAATCTGGGGCTCTGTGCTTTCTTTCCTTCTGAACAAGTGTTAGTGTTTTCTGCACAAACGCGATTCTGAGAAGCAATGTGAACACTTCTCCTTCCCAGGCACAGAGAAGGTGCTAGCAGGGAATTCTCTGCCTGCCTTTCCCCAGTGCTCTGCAAGCTCTCCAGGGCAACATAAAATGTGGGGCTCTGTGCTTTCTTTCCTTCTGAACAAGTGTTAGTGTTTTCTGCACAAACGCGATTCTGCGAAGCAATGTGAACACTTCTCCTTCCCAGGCACAGAGAAGGTGCTAGCAGGGAATTCTCTGCCTGCCTTTCCCCAGTGCTCTGCAAGCACTCCAGGGCAACATAAAATGTGGGGCTCTGTGCTTTCTTTCCTTCTGAACAAGTGTTAGTGTTTTCTGCACAAACGCGATTCTGCGAAGCAATGTGAACACTTCTGCTTCCCAGGCACAGAGAAGGTGCTAGCAGGGAATTCTCTGCCTGCCTTTCCCCAGTGCTCTGCAAGCTCTCCAGGGCAACATAAAATGTGGGGCTCTGTGATTTCTTTCCTTCTGAACAAGTGTTAGTGTTTTCTGCACAAACGCGATTCTGCGAAGCAATGTGAACACTTTTGCTTCCCAGGCACAGAGAAGGTGCTAGCAGGGAATTCTCTGCCTGCCTTTCCCCAGTGCTCTGCAAGCTCTCCAGGGCAACATAAAATGTGGGGCTCTGTGCTTTCTTTCCTTCTGAACAAGTGTTAGTGTTTTCTGCACAAACGCGATTCTGCGAAGCAATGTGAACACTTCTGCTTCCC